>JAOEHV020112836.1:0-15071 GCA_025447995.2 Isaurus tuberculatus | reverse complement strand
TACCATTACCTCTGGTATACCTCTCTTTCTCATTGCCCACTCCAATACCTTCCTCGGGACCCTGTCAAATGCCTTCTTCAGGTCAACAAAGCACAAATACAAATTCTTCCCCTTGTCTAAGTACTCCTCTTGTAACCTTCTCAAAATGAACACTGCATCTATCATTCCTTGGCCTGGCATAAAACCAAATTGCATCTCATCCACTTTCACCATACGCTGCAATCTCCTCTCTAGCTTTTTTTCTACAATCTTCATTGCATGCTCTAGCAACTTCACTCCCCTATATGTCCCACAACACAGAAAATCGGTACCACAACACTCAGTGCCCACTCATCCGGCATTCCTCTTCCATCCAACACACCCTGACACAGCTCCACCATCACACCAATCTCGATCTCCCCACTCACTGCTATCATTTCAACACTGACTTCCAAGGGTCCAGCAGCCTTTCCCGCTTTCATTTCCTTTATTGCCATCACCAATTCTTCCCGACTAACCCTCTCAATTGGCCTTTCCACCAATTCTGCTTTCACATTCTGATCCCACTGATTCTCCTCATTCATAATTCTTTCCATTTGCTCTTTCCAGACTTTCCCTCTATCTTTCTCACTGAAGTTCAGCCTACCATCTCTACCTCTCATGCATCTTCCTCCCTCAACATCTTTCCCATCCTTTTTCATTGACTTTACAAGTTTAAACACCTTGTTTGGATGCTCACTCAGCTCTCTTATCTCCCGCTCAGCCACCTCCTTCATTGCTTTCCCGACCACCTTCTTTGCCCGATTCTTCATGTTCTTGTATCTTGCCTTGTTCGCCTCAGTCCCACTTTTACACATCTCCTTATGCGCATCCTTCTTTCTTGCTTATACATGGAAAATCTAAAACTTGCAGTTTTTTGGCTACAAAATAGGGGGTCCACTTATACACAAGGTCGACTTATCCACAGCAAAATACGGTATCAATTTGTTTTTGAGGACTGTCACTATTAAGACCAGGCCTTTAAGTTTTATTCTATAATCAAAGTATAAGCAAACAACTAATATAAATTGAATGTGGCATGTGTGATGCATGCTATGTGGGGTTTACCCAGCGACATAACACCAAAGAATAGAAGAACACAAGAGACCATCATCATGTATCAAAAGATATAATCTCTCATCAATTCAAAATTCAAAATTCTGAAACACTGCTATTCTAAGTTTCACTATTTACAGTACGACATGCTGTTCATCAGGAATTTAAACCCTCTCTAAACGTCCAGTCAGACTCTATCAAAGCAAAACTATTTATCTGACCTTTGTTTGACTTTTATCGTTGTTTTGGTTTTCTTTTCTTTTTTTTCCTTTCATACATATGTACATATATTATAGTAGTCCTTTACATTCCGCTTCGCGGTCTAACTAATCCAAGAATGTACGAAACGTCAGTTTTTAGTGACATTCTTTGTTTTAAAATCATTCCCTACATTGTTAATCTGCTAACTAGCTGCAACCAGTTACTGTAACAAAAACACTAAGAAAAGGTGTGGCTTAAAAATGAATAACTAGGGTACTAAGCTAAAAAGCCAAATCCTTTTCTGAGCCTAGTGGCCCATTGGAGCTGGAGCTTATCTCTGGTTTCCATAGTGTTAAGCGGATGAGAGTCCTTGACTCCCCCTGGACAGGACACTAATCCATTATAGGTTACAGTAGCTCCCAGTCATAGCTGGTACTCATTTACCAACCTCATAAAGATGAAAAGCTGAGTAAGCTTTGGCGGAAAAGGTCACACAAATGTTCAAATTTAGGCAGAGCCGAGGAATCGAACCTGGGAACTTGTGGTTCGAAGGCAGAGATCTTACCAACTGCGCTATCCACGCCGCCTAACTTGGGTACAAACAAATGTAATCATTAAATTCGTAACTTTTTCAAAGACAAAAAACCCTTGAAAGATTGACTCGTGCTTAAATTTATTCCAAATTGCACTCGAAATCATGTGATTACTATACTTATACTTACAGTATTGATGTTGAAGGGTGAAATTACTTACTGCATTGCCACATGTTACAAGTACTGGGTGACTTTAAATTTGTGTACAACAATAAAAGGGAACCAATAATTTAATTTCAAATCAAAATTTTTATTCTTTTCATTTATTTAGTTTTTTATCAACTATTGTAGATAACAGAAGAAACTTGCAAGATAAAGACATTTGAACAAACCTGCAACATAGAATCAGTTACATCTGCTGTTAAGTCTCCCACAAATATTGAGTACTCAGGACCTCTGAAGTTGATAACAATTAATTATTCATCACTAAATTATTTACAATGAGTGTTGATGAAACTTGTCAAAATAATATTTTAAAGTAAACATTTAAAACAAATGGATAAATTACATATAATTATACAAACTACTTTTAAAATTGTGATCCTTGTTTTTAGTAAACAGCTAAAGCTAAATCCTTTTCTGAGCCTAGTGGCCCATTGGAGCCGGCGCTTATCTCCGGTTTCCGTAGTGTTAAGCAGATGAAAGTCCTTGACTCCCTCTGGACAGGACACTAATCCATCGCAGGTTAGCTCCCAGCCAAAACTTGTACTCATTTACCAAGTAAGCTTTGGTAGAAAAGATTGTCATACAAATGTTTAAATTTCGGCAGAGCTGAGGAATCAAACCTGGGACCTTGTGGTTGGAAGGCAGAGATCTTACCAACTGTGCCAACCACACTGCTGTTACGGTAATTAGTAAACATATTTAAAGTTAATTAATAAGTAAAACTTGACATTAAAACAAAATGAAAAAGAATTTTTAGTAATAAGCAGTATATCATTTACAGCTGCATTATAATTACAAGTTATGTGCTATAATTTATGCTTCAAAGTTATCATCTAAAATTCAGCTGTACTTACTGTAAGCTTGGGTCCTTGCCATATGAGGCCCAGTTGAGCTTGAATCTCTTGGGCTGTTTCAAAATGTAAACAAAATAAACAAATAAGAAACCATATAAAAACTTGTCAGACAATGTATAAAAGTTCAAATCTTGTTGACATTGAAAAGTTCTTTAATTTTTAAAAAAAAAACTAGTGAGAGTGGCATTGACTAATACCACAAGAGAGGAAATCTAGTCAACTCTAGGTTGAAAATATGTTTAACAATTGCCATACCAGAAAGTAGAATAGATCTTAACCTTTTGTAAGAGTGATTGCAATTTTGAAATACTTTTTGGTGTTAAACAAAGTGAGTTTACTTGAATGTTTTGTTTGCTATTGGAAAAATATATTTTTTGGCTAAAAGATTGACTTACAACTGAAAAATTAAGGTAGAATTCACAAATCGGAAGAAAAAATTTGGCCAAGCAATTTTTTCAAAAAATTTTAACCCACAAAGAAAAATGAAAACCTATAAAACATGTTTATCACAAATTTAGGCAAGTTATTTGAATGTTTAAGAACCACAAAAATGTTTTTAACTTTTAGTTCTTAAATAAAAAAAGTTCTTTGACAAAAAGCTTGGTGATCTGAGAACTTGCATTACCAAGGGGTAAAACATTTTAGTCATTCTATAAAAAATTGTTTTAAAGAACAATTCTAGTTAAGTAAAACCTGCCACTGGGTAAACATATATTAAATAGTGGTTTAAAATGTATTCTCTCAAGACAACATTTGACATGTTTTAACAATTTTAAAGTTTAACAGAAGGCAGAAAGCAGCTTTAATTTTAGCAATTCAATGTTTTCATAGAAAATTTCAAAAATTTAAGGACAGTGTGGAGCTCAAGAGAGATTAGTGAGAAGACATTTAAGTGTTGCTGTATTGCAGCATTTTAGAATCAACATTACTGTATGGCGGTGAATGCTGGACTATGACCAAGGATTTGGAAAAGTCCATCAAAGGATATGCCTGAAAATCATCCTGCCGCATGTTTTACCCACTTTAATTTCAAATGCAAATCTGTCTCAAGAAAAGAACCACAACACCTATTGTAACTAGACAGTCTTTTGTATGGAGGATGGAAGGAGTCAGAAGGAGAGGGAGACCGCGAGAGACTTGGAAGAGTTGCATCAAGAGAATTCCATGAAGCAACCGGACTTCATTTTGATGATGTGGTGACACAAGCCCAAGATCTGAACATCTGGAGAAGAAGACTCATCGATGCCGTGCAAACCTTCAAGGCTCATTGCATCTAGTGGTAGTAGTAATGTTTTCATACTCACAGGATTACTTCTAGGTATGGGCATGCCATTTAGCTTTGCCATTACATTTTGTGCAGTCTGAGAATCTCCAAAGTCTACAAAACAGTAACCAGCTGGTGTTCTGTCAAGAAAAGAAAAAATTGCTAGGGCTCAAATATTTAAAGCTCAATAAAACTAAACCTTCAACAATAATTTCCAATATTAAGCTTTGACTTGTTAAGGAAGGTAGTTTCTGATTAATTTCTTTTTATAGGTAAACTTGATATCAGGATGTCTTCGAAACTATATTTGACACACTTATTAACAACGGATTTAACCCATATTTACCAGATGAAAACCTTCACCAGTTTTGTAACCAATTATTCTAGTTTTATTTCCTCTTCTTATACGATGGACTGTGTATAAAATCAACAACACACTGGTTGATTTTCAAAGAATGCGATATTCAAAATCTTACTAATATTCTTAAATAATATAAACCCTTGAAATCTAAATGAGCAATATTAACTAGTCAGTAACCAGAAGCAAGGAGAAAAATCAAGACCATTTTACTAAGTACTTTTTGATTTTAATATTCCATTTATAGGTTTTTATTCAACTCATTTTATTCACACATAAACAGTGAGCTAATTTCACTAAAACTTTCTGATTAAGATTTTTAAATACTTCTTAAACACTTGAATAAAGTCCCCCCAAATTTAGCAAAGCTAATGAAAGCTAATGTTTTTATCAAAGGACATCTTAAGCATGATCGAACAAAAACTTGTGTTCTTTATAAATATTAGTCAGATAGTTTTAGCTACTTGATATATTTTTAAGTAAAAATTTATATGGAATCAATACCGTATTTCTCTATTAAGCCCCAGGGGGGCTTATTGTTTGCAAGCACTTTAGAGGGGGGGGACTTATTAGAGAGGGGGGCCTTAATAAATCCAACAGATTATCATTGGCATGACTCTAAAAATCTGCACAAAAATCTTATTTCATTGAGCAAAGTATATTTTCAGTTATATCCTATTAAGCACCCCAGGGGCTTATTCATTTCTAGTTGAGGGGGGGGGGGCTTAATATATTTCTGGCTTCAAAAAGGGGGGCTTATTAGAGAGAGGGGGGCTTAATAGAGAAATTACGGTAATTTAACTCTAAAATGTGTTTAGGAAAGTAGAAAGAGAATATAATAGAACCAATACAGATTTAATTTTCGATGTATTACAAAAATGTTGTTTAGTTAACATCTTATCTTGTTCATGAGTTCAGTTAGTTCCAATTTTTGCTCCAGTAATTTGTAGTTGTTGTTGGAAGAACGAAGGATTCTTGTATTAAAGAGAGGAACTTGAAACACGTAACGAGACTTACTGACCCGGTTGTACGGTTCTTTATCAACTTTACGGAAGCAACAACTTCTCCCATGGATGCAAAGACACTCTTAATGAATGTGTCATTCATGTATGGATCAAGCTGAAATAAGCTCATATAATCAAATCAAACACAAAATTTATGGAGAGAGAAACAGCACGTGGTGTGACTGTTAACAATTATTTGGCAAATGAGTTTGACGAAATGTGCTAATACTACAAGTGGAACATTGTATAATTAAGAGTTTTATACTCACATCTCCCATCCATAAACTTGTCATAATGATAAAAATATTATTTACAAATACAAGAAGAAATTGACAGAACGAGCTTCTGCTTTGCCAGAGGCCATTACATGCTGGTCAGCGTAAAAAAACATAGGTCACGTGGTAGGTTAAAGTGTCCACAGAGTAGAAATTTCTAAATTCTGGCAGTCAGTTTCTGTTTTGTTTTGTTTTTCTGCCCGAGAAACTCAGATCGGAGAAAATCTGGTGCACTAGATAATCATATGACAGTTTTCGGATTTTATTAAAACCATATTGTTAGCCCTGCACCAGGTCCTAAGTTCGCCGCGATTTAGAGCAACATACTACGACTGGGATTTAAGGCAGCTTGTGGCAATTTAAGGCGGCTTAAGGCAACTTATACTTAAGGGGATTCTGCTGCTTTACCAGTCATAATCTAAAATTAATTAAAAATATTCTTTGCAATAATTTTTAATCATTTACGTTTGGTCGTTTTAGATCAAGAAATACAGCGTTTAAAATGGAGCCAAGTCAAAGTTCATAATCCCGTGTCGACAAGACAGATCCAGTATTTTGGTGGCTTTCTCAATATTTTTCAACATCAAATATAAAGAGAGAGCGAAACATTTGGTGAAATAAATGACGAAAGGGGTCACTGTTAGAATGGGCTATAGCGCCACCATCTTCTAACTTTTTATGTTAATTTTAATTTGCGTCGGTATATGATACGCAATTGTCCGAATCTTGATTATTGTTTTAAATGTAGTAAGGATATACTACTTACAGTATGTATTCTATTAATTTTATTTTCCTAGATGTGCTATTTAGAAGCCATAACTTTCAAAATTAAATGTTATGCGCTTCACCCTTGAACTTAAATTTCGGATATACTGAGCAAATTCTTCGAGTTTTTGTTATTTACTTTTATATTTCGACTCTCGATATATTATCATTTTTGCGCATAATTAAGCTTCTAACAAAATATGAAGTAGTATAGAGTGAAGTATGAGCTGTCCATGATATCCGTGGAGTAAATTTCAGTTTTCAAAAACAAAATATTGAAGTTTTTCAGCGAGTAGGTAAAAGATATGATTTAGTCACCTCTAGGTTCAATGTGTTCAATCATTAATTAGCTTCACAAGTTAATTTTTGTAAATAGTTAAAATTTATTTTACCCTAATGCAAGTTTATATGCGTGAAGTAAAAAAAAAAAGAAGGTATTGTAGCTAGCGCGCTTGCGCAGTACAAAACCAAACTGTCGTCATGCTCATATAACACAAATTTTTAAAAAACTTAAAGAGCTGACATAAGAAGTTTATTTTTGCCAGCTTGTTTTAATACATAAACGTTTTACTTAAAACGCCTGCTGGTGCATGAAGAAGTGATAAACAAACCGAGTTGAGGAGTACTTCTGCGGTTCAACAAGTCTTTTAAACGAGTACAAAAGCAAGTGGTACGGCGAAGAGGTTCAAGGAAATGTAAAATACTTATTACAAGGAGCTGTTAAGATCTATCAGTGAGCGCAGTACATAAATACGTAATACTTCTGAAATGATTTATTTCTTAAAAAGGCCATTTAAGTTGGATCGTAATTTAAACAATAAAGATCAAAATTCACTGATCATTGCAGTATAAAGTATAGAGTGAGATGTTTCGAAAGTTAGCCCTTCATCAGAGCAACCGGGTTGTCCGTTCAAGGTATGTTTTATCAAGCACTCTTAATTTGAAAACACTTCCGTTGTGCATTGATCTTTCTTTCGAGTTTGAGTACCCTGGTATTCAGGAATAAAGTGAGCGATACGATTTACTATTAACTCTTCGAGTGGCTCTATAAAAACTCAAGTTTTCAAACACTCTGAGTTGAACTGATGAGTCATCAAATAACGAAACAACAGTCTCCGTATATTGCGCACATAGTCATATGAACATTATATTAAATGATAGTTCTATTTATAAAAGAACTTATTTCTCTATATGAAACAATTAATGAAAGTTAAGATGTTGTGCGGTTGCTCTGACAAAGTAACCCTCACGACCGCGGCTTCCGTCTCTACTTGCGGAGCTAGATTATTAAACATTTTAATAAATATAGTTATAAATTACATCAAAAGTCGAAATTTCTTGAATATTTTAGCTACCTTTCAGTGCTAAATGTTCCAAGAAGATCTTTTTTTTTCAGTTTTTCTTAAGTATTAATGAATCTTTGTCATCTTTTAAGATTTAAAAGACAAAAATCCGTATTCATTTGTAGAAACATATATTATTGTGCTCTCCACTTTACTCTTTCAAAAATAACTTTAATTTTTGAAAATAAGTAAGTAAACTTTATATAGTTAACATGATTGTTTTTACGTTTTTTGAAATGTATACGTAAGTGACAAAAGCATCCTTCTGTAATTTTACTGTGCTTGTGTTACAAGAACAATACTAGGAGCTTGAATTGCCTCTCATCTTAAACGTTTTTCTTGTCAGTCAATATTTGTAATGTCGTGATCATTAATTAATAACAAGCTAAAGTGAAATTGCTTTTCAAAACAGTGTTAAGATGGTAATTAATCTTGAAAATGATAAACGTCACGTAGGATGTTAGCGCAATCTGGATACATTATTAATCAAATTCCTTTGTGCTGGACGTGTTGAATTTTGAAGAACAAACTATATTTCCGCTGGCCAAACCAGCCTTCAGGTTTGTCTAAATTTTCAAACCTGGAGGAGGCTGTTTGGTCAGCTGAAATATAGTTTTGTCTTCAAAATGTAATACGTCGTGTTGACTTTTCATTTGTATATATCTTTAGTCCTCAACTGCCATCGTCAAAAAGATTTTAAATCCGACGTAAGCAGGTTGCATTATCATGTGGTTTCCAATTATTTATTTTCGTCTCTCGATGTGTTTGTTTTATTATATTTTTAAAACTTTTATGGGAATACTTGATCAATATAAATGAAAAGTTGATTATTTTCAAAAAGGATTGAGTTAATTATGAATGGAATGAGGATATTTTTGTCTCATTTTTGGCTTACAAAGCACTTTAAATAAGGTATAGAAGATACATACGAGTTACATAAGCGACTAAAGTCACGTGGATTAGGTTTGTTCCACTATGTCGAACAAATCATATACTGCAACTCTCTTTCTTCAAGTGAACATTATCCCCTTCTAACTCAGTATCAAAGAAGATATGAGCTTATTTACGGCTATGTTTAAACAGTGTATTTATAAACAAATACGTTATATAACAAATGATAGTGAAACAATTTTGCTAAGCTTTAAAGCTTTAGTTTTTACATCAATATGCAAAGCTAACACAATTCTCAACCAAATGAAGGTCTCGGTGTGTTTTGTAGACAAACTATGTTTATATTTGGCATTATTTGACTTTGTTAAATTTGAAACATCATTCTAATAATAACAACCACAAATAATTATTATTATACTAATAATAATGATTATAATAATAGAAATAATGATATTAATGATTAAAACAACAGTAATAATTCACTTTTTTGTGTAACACATCACATAATACGCATCTAGTTTTTAATAATAATCTATTGTTAGGTATTTAGGAAGAATAAAAAAATAAAATACGTAGCGTAGATATTTAATATTGTTTGGGTTATATTATTATATGTTCATATGACGAAGAAAAGATGAGCACTTGTAGTATAATATATTCGAGACAGTTCTAGTAAGTAATAATCTGTAAACCTTAGTTCATCTCAGGGTTTAAGGGGGCAACTTGGGAATGAGTACTTGGTTTTGTATTTCAAGTAAAGAAGTTCTTTGCCGGCGTTAAGATTTACTAAAGTTGGTAATTACTCCGCTTAAAATGTTTTACCCAGAGAATTATACAATCTCTCTGCTTGACTGTACTATTTATCCAAATATCTGTCTTTTTTCTATCTATTTATATCCGTATATTTAATTGGATGATCTGTATAGTTATCTATCAAACCATAGTTAGTAGTAGTTACTATGATCAAATACATTTTGTACAGTTAGTTATTAATTTATAAATATGATTTTTTAAAAATCTTATTCATAACTCCATTTAATTTTCTTTATTTTCATTAAGATTTCAAATCTTAATTATTTGTCACATTTTATCATTTATCTAAGTAAGGATAGAAGTTTCAATTACAAAAAATTAAATGGCATTGTAGAATTTATTTCGTTGTTCAACTTTTAATTTTCAAGTATTTTTAAAAAACTAAAAATTATAAAAATTTACTTGGCATAAAAATATCCTGGAGAGCAAGCAAAGCAATATATTTAACAACGTTTTTATAATTAAAATGGTCAACAAATAAACAAACAACAAATCTTGGTGCCCACTTTTGTGCGTAATTTAACGTCTATAAATCGATGGTCCTTGTTCCTGGTTGTTATAGAGGGAAGATATTCCAGAGCAAATTTTCAATTACTTCAAAACAAAGTTAATAACCCATGGTAAAATAATTGCTGTATTTGAAACGCAAAATAAGTTTAGAAATAAACCAGATAAAATTATTGCGATAATGATACGATGCTTTTTGGTGCCTGAACAGGAATGGTTTCTAACAATATTGAGAAAGGGAGCATTTTCTTCAATGACAATAAAGTTGACAGTTGGGGTTGAATAGCTGCAAGCACAGCTTTCCTTCTCTTTTTCTTTTTCTTTTTAATAAATTAAATTTGTTTTAACTCTTATTTTATGAGTTAGCTCGATAAACTGCGCGTAATCGCTCACTTAATTCACATAGAAAAAGCCGAAAGTCGAGTGATACCCTGTTCTAGCTAAAAAGAAAGACTGCAACTAGTACACAGTCAGTACAGTGGCAATAAATTACTTAAAATAGTTGATGTAAAAATATTTAAATAAAGAACGTAATTGAGACAAGAATAAAGGTTGACAGATTTGTAAACATTGCTGAAATTAAAAAAAAGAGCTAGCTGACTTTTCAAAAGTTCTTGATTCGTAAGTGAATCTCAAAACAACACGATCCCTTGGGACTCCTCTGTCAGGAAAAAATGAAATTAAAAAATTCTTATGCGCCGGAACAATTGTAATTTTTTAACAATATTGGCCCTGTGTGTTTTTTTTTTTAAAAATCTCTCGGCAGAAGTTCGAACTCGTGTTGAAAGATTTCCGAATCGGTTTGCAAGCTGACAAGGCTTCAACTAGATTTTGTAACAAGTTTTCGATAACAGGATGTGTTTTCAAACACGGGAACTTGTAACTTGAATATTGGACCAAAACTAAACATAACTTTCATAAGTTTTGTTTCGAAATGTTCTTTCCTGGTTATTCAAAAACTCATGACGTGTTCAAGGACAACTGAGCACATTAAATAGTGAATTAACTTGCATTAGAAATTAGCTAGACTGGAAAATAACTGTATGATCAATGAACTTAAAAAAGACTGTTTATCAGCATAAGTGCGCATTGTATTTCATTTCCCGCTAACTACAGAAAACCCAATTCCAACTGTATTTTTATTTTGTTTTTGTTTTTTTACTTTTTGCTTTAAAAATGGGGGTAGACCCATCCCCCGCCATACCCCCTCCCCGCGATACCCGTGTTATAGAAATGAATAGAAAATCTTGCAAATTAGTATGGCCTTAGAATACAACAGCAAAATAAATTGGGAAACAATTGTTCTGGTTGGGAGATATTTCGTAGCCATAGGCGGTATCGTTAATCCATAAAAAATAACAGCATCAGTATCATTTTAATATATATATGAAGCCAATTCTATCAGATTCATGTATTTCAAAGATTTTTCAAAGTACAGATAATTTATTGAAATTTCCAATAATTCAAAGAAAGTTCGTCTCTTAAAATCATTCCGCTTTCGAATGTTAAAATATGAAAAGATTTGATCTGACAATGGTATAATAAGTGATAAATGAACAGAAGGTTGGCTAAAATTATATCCTGTTTAGACAGTTTTCATTTTTAAAACATTAAAGAACAGATACATTTTAAACTGAAATGCTAACAAAAAAGCAAAAGACAGTCGAATTTAGTTATGCCTGCGATAAAAATTAAAATAAAGGCAACGCCAACAAGAAATTACGAAAAGTCGTTCAAGCATCTTATTTTCATATGAACTTTTTTCCCATACAGTCCCAGCTCTTGCCGCTCAGTAAAAGTTATTCAGCTTTAAAGGCCGAGAACAAGAAAGAAAACGTTTTTGTCTTTTAATTTCACGGCACTTTGTTTTTTGGAGCGAAAGCCGTAATCATTGTACAAGCTTTTTTTAATGGTTGTCCTATGACAGATAAAAACATACTAGATATGGGCTCTAAAATTGCAGTAAAATTACAATTTACTAATCAGAAGTGAATTATATTGGCTTTAGGCGCTTTCTGTCTAAACTATCAAAAAATAATCCTTTTTTTCTTAAACTGGGATCGTCCACGTAGAAGAAGTTCAGAAACATTAGGAGAAAAAACTGTTGGTTTTCTTGTTAAGTTAGTTTATGTCAATCTTAAAGACACGAACGTATCTTTCTAAAGTAAACTGTGTTTGCCGAACTTTTGTACTTATGTTTTTTTGAACTTTTTTTTAGAAATTTGAATAGCTCGAGTTAATTTTGTTTACTTCAATCCTAACGTAAAAAAGCATTGATTTACTCATTAAGAAAATATACAGTCTTACATGGTTTTGTTTGAAACAAATCACAACAGCAACGAGCATTGACACGATGAAAATCTAGTTTAAAACAAACAAACAAGTTATCTAAGTACAAGACAATGGTTTCTGAGCATTTGACGTCTCTAGATAAGTGGGCAATAATTAAAGAAAAATTGACATCAATTGAACCGGAATTTGTGTCAATAAATATTTCTAATTGCATAAAAAGAATCAAATTAAAACAACCTTCTGGCTACATATATAAATAAAGGTCACTGCACCCGAACAAGCTGATTCAGATATATTCAAAAACTTTTGAAGAATTCACAAGCGCACAATCTTAATTACGATAATTCAAAGAACGCGTGTTTGTACGGCCCGAGTCAGGATTAAGGTGCAAGAAAACAAAACGGCAATCTTGTAAAGGTAAAAGGGAAAAATTTTATGAAATATAATTTGTTGCATTCTGTCAATGAAAAAATTTATCTTTTTTGAAATTTATAAAATTGAATGATTGAAGAAGTTGGCTTAGCTAATTTAGACCAGCACACGAGTAGTTAGTTTAAATTTCTACGAAATAGTTGCTCTCAAAATTAATATCGAATACAAACAGAAATAAAACACTTTTGTTCAAATGTTCAAGAGTACTGCGCGCAGATACATACATACTGGTTTAAGGCCATGATATCTCGTCTTGCGCCAAGTCAAAGGTGAAAGAACACATTTTTTTTATTCTATTTATGTTGTTTCTAACTAGAGCATCTACCCGATGTTTTTGAACAAGAAACGAAGAGCTCAAAAACATCATCAAAACCTACTTTTTCATTGAAATCCTTCTGCACTTTTAGGGTAGTTTTATTTTGTTTGAGTAAAACTTTTTATAAGTTATTTTACTCGTGCTTTCGTACTAATTGCGTGGAAAACATTGTACAGTTAAAATGTGTTTGCATTCCTCAAACGGTACTTTTTAACAATTTGCAGAGCGTATTAAAATAACATCCAACAAACTATCTTAGTTTTCACAATACTCAATCAAGGTTAACTAACTCAGTTTACAAGCTCTGAGCGTCTCAAACAAAGCTACTTCTTTGAAGTTTTATAGTTCAAGTATTTTCAACCTTTTTATAACAATTATACAAAACGAAAGTTTTAATCAAGCGAGAGACTTGTCAACTCGTTTTACCTCTTCAGTCCGCTGGGTTCTTATAATTCGTCTTCGTTTTTAAGTGTGGTACTTATATATATATCGCTTGAAAAATAGAAATTGAATAACAATAAACAGACTTTTGAGAAACGTTTTATGCAATATGCATGTGCCGGGTGTTTTATTCTCCACTATACCGTACTGACGAGTTCCAAGAAGGACGAAACCGCTGTCTACGCTTGCAAGCTCTGACTTCAGTACGAATTCCTAATCATGTTGGTTCACCGACAAACTTCTTTTTACACAGTGTATTAGTTATTTATTCACTTGCTTTGTATTTCAATACTTGTGTGAGAAAATAGTTGTTTGATTTACTTATCGAAGAAAATTTAAGGCGGTTGTCAAAAAAAGTAAAAACACATAAAGAAGTTTATAGCAAGTTCTAATCGCTACAAAAACAATTTATAAAACTTAAGTCAAGAGCAACATTGTGAGTCTGACTTTATTGAAAAATTTAGAAAATTGAGTCAAACAAAATTTTACTCCTTTTTAAAAAAGTATAAATAGAATTATTGGCGTGTAGACATAGATCTTTTCACATGATTGCAATTTAGTTAATTTAAATGAGAGAATAAAGTTGACGTATATTTAGATAATAATGAAGAAAAATATTTAGATAATTATTCGTTTTTACTCCTAGTTGATCGCTTAATATTGGAACAGTCTTAGCTGTTAATTTTAGATCTACAAAGAAACAAGAGTTCCTACTTGTAAAGTGAAGATTCGAAACCATTTTTATGAATATTGGATTGTAAAAATTAACATGCAAATACAATTTGTACAGTCTTGAGTTTCAGCCGTACAGCTGTATCAACAGTAAGTGATTTTTAATTTTGGTTAAATGCGGGAATAGTCCAGCAATCATAGGTCACAAATTTCTTAATGACATTTCTAAATTTCATACTCAGCTGCACGCCGGAACTGTGAAATAACACTAATCTCTTTTGAAATAGAAAGCATAAGAAATGACGTGCATACTTAGTTTGAAATTCAGTAAGTTATGCACTCAATTGAAGATCAACTGCACTCAAGCGCGCTTTGTAAATTAAAGTGTTACTGGATTAGTCGAAAAATCTTCAAGCGAGGATATAGTTCAGCTGCCCTTGACCAGTAGTTATCTATGAAATCTTCTCCTTTTCTCACCCTCGGGTATATTCTTAGCATGCTCTTAATTTTGAAGCAATTTCAGGCTCACGTTGCCTTTTAAAGATAGTTCTTTTTGTAAAAGCTAAGAATGTACATGCTCTAAGTGCTCTTCTTTGCGGTTAGGATTTTAAGTCGTACTACAAACTTTTTAAGTACTCGAAGATATCGTTCGGTACTAAGTGTATAGTACTATTTTGTGGCTTTTGAAGTTATTTAACCCTTTCATCTCCAGGCAATTTATCAATGTCTAACTTCTTCTTACATAACTCAAACAAAATAGTATAACTCGTAATGAGAAACTTGGAATTGATCAAGTGGAATAAGCTGTGGA
>JAOEHV020112742.1:0-15073 GCA_025447995.2 Isaurus tuberculatus | reverse complement strand
CATGTACAAATAATAAATATGCTAACAATTTTAACTTTTTATTTTAGGCAAGGGAAGGAGTGGTATAGGCATCGTCAGTCTCTGAACAAGAAGATGCTGCAACAGAAGGCTGTGGAGGAGTATACTGGCCAGTTGAATTCAGTGGTGACTGACTTTATGTCTACAATACCAAGGCTTGAAGACGAAAATGGTAACATCAGTAAACTTCATGACGAGCTCTTCAAATGGTCCTTGGAGTGTGAGTATAGTGTTTAGGTTCACATCTAAAAGAAGAACTAATAAATTACACTGACACCGGCGCCATTTTGAACTTATTTATTTACTTTGTAGATGCTTGCACATCTTGTCCTAACATTCTCCTTTTTTTTAACAAAACAAAATAAAACAATTGAAAAAGTGTTGATGATGTGAAAATGTTCATTGTCAACGAGGAAAACTGATGATTAAATGTTCAACTGTTCTTTCATAGTTTTTTTTTTCCAGTCAAAGGTCCAGATGCTTTACTGCAGGGTCCGACAAATATTAGGCCCGGACGCCCGGGACAAGTTTAAAAATATGCCGGGCAAGTGTTTTATTTCATTTGGCTAACAAATCATTTTGCGTAACAAACAGCAGGGATCGATTTTAAAAAAATGTTCTTGTTTTACATGGTGTAACCAACAATTATTTTTTAGTCGTCCCTCAAAAGTTGAGGTTTTCCTAAAAATTGAGCTTGAACTTGGTTTTGCAAAGCTTCAGTCGCTAATACTTTACCATTGTGAACTGATATGGGACAAATAGTTCATTCTGCTGGGCAAGTGATTTTTACATGCCACTTGCCCAGGGACAGGTTTTGTCAAATATATTTGTCGGACCCTGTTTACTGGTTTAAAAATACGCTCTGATCGGGTTTTTGTTATGGGAACTCCGCAGGTGGAGGATTAGAGATTGTTTGGAGCTTTTCTTTTTTTGCTGGACGTTATTATCTTGTTCTCGTCGGTCTCTGCCACTGATGGTACTGTGTTTTCAGGAGTTGCTTCAGCTGTGCTCTTTTGGATAGGTTCTGTAGTACTGTCTGGTTGAGTGGAGGGGTCTGGCGTTTCATTGATATTGTGATGACCCAGCTCAGGACATGAGGCTTTTGCTAAAGGTTGGATACTTTGAGGAGAGTTTGCAAAAAGATGTTTGTTTCCAGCCCTGGGTATTAGGGTGTCTGGTGGTGGCGGTGCAGCATGGCGCAAGTGCGATCGGTTTCTTTTGGTTAGGCCTGTTGGTGTTTCCACGATGTAGGATCTTGGATTTGGTATTGCAGTTACAATGCCATACAGCCATGGGCCAGACTTGTGATGAGGAGCTGGTTTTGCATAGACAAAGTCACCAATTGCTAGAGGGGGAAGAGTGCTGTTAACATTTCTGTTATAATACTGTTTGGCATTTTCCCTCTTTTTGGCAATGGCTTCACGCACAGGATTCGTGCTGTTGTCACTTGGTAGGAGTAGCTTTTTACAAACTGGGAGTAGTCCACGAGTGCGGCGCCCCATGCACCTTTGGGCTGGGCTCAGGGTATGTCCTTCTTGTGAGGAGCGCTTCATGCAGCTTTGGTTCTCCAGATTTTTTAAGGATTCGCTTTACCACTTTCACGGCAGCTTCTGCTTTCCCATTGCCTTTTGGCCAGTAAGGCGAGCTTGTAAGATGTTGGATTTCATATTTCCTGCAGAGCTCATTGTACTCTGATGCTATGAATTGGGGACCATTGTCTGTAAGAATTCTTTCCGGGACACCATGGCGAGCGATGTGAGCTTCGGTTTTTTCTGCAATTGTGGCTGACAGGGTATTTTCCACTTTGTCAGCCTCAACGAAGTCAGAGTAGTGGTCTACTGTGATCAGATATGTGCTTGACTGGAACATGCAGAGGTCTTGACTGATGAACTGCCAGGGGTACTCTGGGATGGGCTGAGATTTCATTTGCTCTTTTGATTTTTATGTTTGGTACTGGGTACATTTTCCACAGGATCTGCAGGAATCTCGAATGTCGGATTTCATTCCTGGCCAGAAAATAATATATTTACATAAACGAATGTTTGACTCTGCTCCAAGATGTGCTGTGTGAGCCTTCTGTAGGTTAAATTTTCTTTCTTCTTGTGGGATTAGAACTTGTGTGCCTTTGTAAATAATGCCACCTTGGACAGTTAGTTCATCTCTATAGGTCCAGAAAGGGAGTAGGTCACAAAATGTTTGTCCATTTGTTGTAGCAGCTTTAATACTCTCCAGTGTCTGTGAAGTGATGCGAGAGTCTTTTGCAATATCGTCTATGTCGGCTCTAAATATTTCAAAGTTTGTTTGTTTTGAGTCATTTGTTGTGGGGAGAGTGGCCATAGAGAGGGTGTCAGCTAGAACAAGTGAGGTGCCTTTCTTGTATGTTACCTTGAGATTGTAGCATTGCAGTCGCTCGCGCACCATCGCACGCCTGAAATCAATACGAGAAGAGCAAAAAAGGGGCACCTTATCAAAGAAAATCGCTCGGCTGCGAGTAAAAAATGTACATCGATCATCAGCAATTCCTCTGCTCATAGTCTGAGTTTTCGTTTCACATATTTCAGAATGAAACTGTATTATGAACTTCAAAACTATCCAACACCGATCGTCACCCCGATCAATATGCCCGTTTTATTTCGAGACGATCGTACCGTGGTTTTCATTCGTGGCTTCAATCTCCATTTATTTCTCTGCTTGTTGACGTGTCCTGTGGCGTGGTTTGGTTGTGCGAATCCTTTTATCAACAAAAGTGATTTGTTATTTAACACCAAAAAAGGCAAATTATCATAAATAAAGCAAATAAAAAAAGGGAAAAATCGCGCACCTAAAAGACCTCAGGTGAGCTTTTTTCCACTCAAGGATTTTCAAACGACAAGCACTGCAGTCGCATCATCATTTTTTGCAGTCGGCGAGGGGCCACATGGAGAGGCTTTTTAAAGGTGGTCTCTAACGGCTGGTGGTCTTTATGTACATTAACTTCTTGGCCGTAGATCCACAAGTCCCATTTGTCACAAGCTGCAACTATCGCCAAACATTCTTTTTTCAATCTGAGCCCATAATTCTTCATTGTCACGCATTTTGCAGGAAGTGAAGGCAACTGGCTGAAGGGTCCCTGATTCATTAGGTTGCATAAGGACAGCCCCAAGGCCATACTGAGATGCATCCACTTTGCAGGGTGATTGCTTTGTTTGTGTTGAAATAAGCCAGGCAGGGGGCGTGAGCGATCAGGCACCTTGCTGTGGTGAAAGCCAGTTGGTGAATGTCAGACCATATAAATTCGTGGTTTTGTTTGGTTAAGTCGAAAAGAGGCTTGATTACACCTGACAGGTCGGGGCAGAAGGGGCTTAGGTAGTTTACCATTCCGCAGAATCACTTCACTCCCTGTTTGTCAGTTGGTGGGGGCATGTCAGTTGTGGCTTTTCCTTTGCTGGGGTTTGGTTTTACACTTCGCTCTGAAATCACATGACCCATAAAGGTGATCTCCTGTAGTTTAAATTGGACTTTTTTCGGATTGAATTTCAAGTTTCTTTCTCGAGCTCGATTCATTAGGGCTAGAACATTTAAATCATGGTTTTTGTCAGCCTCTTCTCGGTTGTTGCCTTGTCCCACAGTCATCGGCAATACAGTGTATCCCTTCCAGTCCCTCCAAAGCTTCGTGCATTCGTAGTTGATATTCTTCGGGAGCACTGCTTATTCCGTAAAGGAGACGTAGCCAACAATACCTACCCCAAGGTGTGTGCATTGTGGTAAGGGAGCTTAATTCATAAGTGAGTCAAATATGGAGAAGGTCTTATGGCTCTTTCCCGACAGACGGGGTAGAAATTCCTCAGTGGTTGGAATCTGATATCGGGGTATGATGATGGCTTTGTTCAGGGTTTGAGTTGGGTCAAGGCAGAGACGTATCTTGGAGTTACCGTCAGGGAGCGTTTTCTCACAGACTACCATGTTGCTACACCAGCTTGTGGGTCGATGCACCTTCTTTAGTTTTCCACTCTTAACCATGTCATCAAGCTTTTCTTTAATTTTTCCAAGTTTCGCTACAGATAATCTGTGGATGCATGCGTGGCATGGAGGAACTTTAGGGTCTAGTGCAAGGTGGACTTGTTGGCCTAGAGTTTCAAGTCCTTCAAAGTTGTTGTTGTATTGTGAGATCAGGTCTTCTCTCTTGATGTGGCCTGGTTGTAAGTCTGCGGTGGAGTTTGTTTCTGGCGGTCCAGTTTGACTTGAACAGGTCATGTGGATGTGGGACTGCCTGGGTTTGTTTTTTGCTGGCCTTGAAGAGAATACTTTGTTCTTGTGAAATTGTATCAGGCCAAGTCGCTCACTATCCTTTCCGCTGAGTAAGGCTGGTTTGTCTGGGATGTCTTTCGAGTCTATTACTTAAAATTCCAGCATTTCAAATTGTGAGGTGCCTTCGCATGCCATAATAACTTTGCCAAGTGGGCGAAGAGCTTCTTCAGCATATGGAACTATTTTTGCACGAGATGATATGAGTGGCGGGGCACCAGATATTTTGTTGTATACTCGTTTTTTGTCAACGTGTCGTGGTGTGCAAATACAGAGAATGAATGGACCACATAATCATTATCTTCAGATGAATAGGTGGGGGCAGTTTCCTCTGTGATTTGATGAGCAACTTTTGTATCCTTTGTGGTAGTTCGCCTTTGTAGTTTTCCTTTTCTTCTCTCAAATTGTGCTTTAAACTTGTCCTTGGGTGATCTGCAAATGTTAGTGCGATGATTCTCTGTCATGTAGCAGTTGCTGCAATAGATGCCTGGCTTTGAGGCAGGGCAATCTTTTCGCCCATGCTTCGGGCCTCCACACCAGCCACATCTTGCTCGCTGGTAGTAAGATCGGTTGGTTGACATTTGATTAACTTGTTCTTCCAGGTTTTTTCTTGCGGATTGCATTATGGCTATATTAGTGTTGTGTGCTGCTTCCCAGGACTTTGCTTGGGCAAGTTGCTCAAAAGTATAGGGTGTTTTTCGATCTTCTTTTTAGTGATGAAGTAGTAGTTTTCGCAGGTCCTTGTTATTGACACCGGTGCATAAACGATCACGCATGAGTTCATGTAGTGGGTTAGTCATGTCTGAGTATCTTGTCTTTTTCGCTATACTTCTGATCCTGGTTTCGAACTCTGTGATTGTCTCGGTGGATTTTTGTGTGCAGTTGAAAAACGCAAGTCTTTTTGGCATTACATCGTCTTGTCCCACAAAGTGCTCTTCAAGACGCTGTTGATAAATCCACGGTTGTTTCTTTTCGGTGTCTGTCATCCGTTCTTGAATAGTTGTGTCGAAGGTGTTTAGAATGTCGTCTGGAAGCGCGAGGTAAAATGCTACAATTTCATGTTGTGCTTTTTCGGCCGTCCAGTGCTCTGGGGTTGTCGAATTTTTGCTTGTGTCTCTCCATGATTTTTGTAACAGGCACCATGCATTAAATTTCCTGCGCCAGATTCTTACACTTGTCGCTTTATCGTCGCTCAGTGACAGTTTCGGTGGCTTGCTTTCTGCCATTTGCTTTCCGACTCAAAATTGCCAGAGAAGTTACGAGTGATTGTGTAAAAATTTTGGTGTTCTAAACTTTAAAAACAAATGTTTCTCCAGTTTGCAAGTGATTCAAATCCCACTTCTGACACCAAGTTGTGTTTCACATCTAAAAGAAGAACTAATAAATCATACTGACACCGGCGCCATTTTGAACTTATTTATTTACTTTGTAGATGCTTGCACATCTTGTCCCAACAGTTATTTATTAACACTGGGAAAATCAGATGACACAAGCTGTAAAGCTTGCTGTGTCTTGGAGTCGACTAAAAATTTCACTGCACCTGTGAAAGAGTGTTTGAAGAAATTGCTATATAGGGCCTTGCACATTTCCCAACATCTAAGTGACTCTACTATGTACTGGTTAAGGTTTGCTAAATCCTTGTACAAGTTGGCTGATGCTTTATTCTTGTAAATCTATAGTTCCAGAAAGCTACTTGTCTTAGTCATAAAAGCATATGGGCCTTAAGCCACATCAGTTGCAAGTATTACCTGAGAAATCTCATCTGTCATAAATAAAAATGAGCCTGAAGGACAGCAGCTATGTCCAGTTTTTTCTATCTTATTAGACCTCATCAGCATGCAGTGTGTTTCTTAAGGCTTGAGAAGTGGGGTACACTAAGTGGGAAAGCAGGTACACCTGGAGTGGGTACGAGGTCATCAAGCGCCAAATGCTCAAGTATCTAGAGAGGTCTGGGGACATCTCCAGAATTATTTTGAACTTTTGAGTTGAGGAAAACCGGTACGGCCGTCGGGGAACGTCGGTACAATTTACCGGTGTACCGGCCTTAAGAAACACACTGGCATGGCATAACTGAGATACAGGCTCAAGTGAAAAAATTTTGAGTGGTTGAATATAGCACACTCATGCTACCTCTACTTGTGATTATGATTCCAAGCCTTATCAGACAATCATTACACTTTTGTTGATTGTCATTGTTGCCTACCTTTTGAATATTACATAAAAATAATACATTATGTAGATTTTGCTGTTTATATCATTGTTCATTTCTCAATCTATAGTCCCAGGTGTCTGACTGGAATTGATTAGTAGAAGTATTTGCTGTCATAAAGATCACAAGTGCTCAATGAATGGATGAAATGAAATGAATGAAAATGAATTCTGTCATATCTGCATTATCTTTAAACTATTTTATCTGCAATCCTGCTCGTCCAATAAGCAGTAATAATACATTTAATAATTTAGACTACTAACCGTTAGAAATATAATCATCATCATCTGCACCTCTGCTACAGACACAAAGTGGCAAGCTCCTAGAGATCGTAATGATTTGAAGTATCTCAATTCATGGATAAATTCAACATTGCAAGACATCAAGGTACACAAAGCCCTAGCCTGAAAAGCCCTTAATGACATGAGGGGGGTCTAGAGATTGGGCATCTTACCAGAACCTGGTTTAATTTCTTCTGTTCAATCATAGAAGCCATACTGCTATAGGGAAATAAAGCTGGTCAGTGAATGTCAATCATCAGAAGTCTCTGGATGGTTCATACAACTGGTGTGACTGCATACCAAACATTGTTCTATATGAAGACCTCCTCAGGAAATTTGACAATTCGCCTGATAGAGACTCGGCCTTGCGGACATTACAAAGGCATGAGGAGCTCCCAGCACACTATCTCTTATTATGGGAGCCTATAGCTATGCATGACAAGCACTGTTGAGCTTTCCTCCTGTATGGTGGATTAAGATAACTGGTCTTTTAGGTGTGCTGCTCAGCTGAGGCTGCACTAAATGTAGTACTGTAGTAGTACTGTTAATGGTGTAATACTTTGAACCTAAGCACTATGCTTTGACTAAGGGCTAAAATTCCAAATATAAGCCCTTTACATTACTTAAGGCAATGAACAAAAATAGTTCTAGCCATCTAATTTTGCTATCTTCCTTATGTCAATAGCAGTTGTTTGTATTTCCTAATACAAAACATTTTTTTGACAGCCATTGGAACTATTTTATTCAAAAGACGTTTTGGCAATTTCAGCAACTCTCCACCAGAAGAAGCCCAAAATTTTGTGCATGCAGTTCAAACTCTCTCTGGAATACTATTCAAGTTAGTTTTTCAGCCTGTCTGGTTGGACAAATTCTACAGGACTAAGTCAGTGAGGATATTCTACGATGTGATGGACATCATCTATGGGTTTGGTGATACCTGCATAGCAGAAAAGCTGGACGAAATCAACAAAGGAAGTGAGAGCACCCAAGAAAAAAACATTGATCTCTTAACTTTCTTGTTGATTAATGAAAAAATGGATATGAAGGATGTGACAGCTAACCTGGTTGAAATGCTTCTGGCAGCCATTGATACTGTAAGCTATTTCATCTATCTTTTTCAACATATAGAAAATCCAAGAGATGGGGACGGTTGGTTTATTGAAAAGGGTTCAGGTTAATTTATCAGGATCACACAAAACCTTGATGTGGTATGAACGTAAAATGTTTTAAAGTGCATGGTTTTAAACTAATCTGTTGTAATTATTTCTTCTAGTAATCGAAGACATCATCCCTGATAACTTATGTGTCCAATTTCATAACAAGAGTAGAATTTATCAATCCAAAACTGTTTTTGGGGCGGTGACAATTGTTCGATGTATAGATTACAAAAGTTTTTGTTACTCAGCCACTTACTCAGCATAGAAAAGTCAAAGCATCTGCTCCTCACATAATTACTTTTTTTTTTAACCAAATTAAAAATCTGTATTTTAGCAGTGACACCCATTTATTTAGAAATGAGGATCTTCATTATTTGATTTAATATTGGTAAACCCTTTTTACACCAGTAAACTAAGGAAAAAGGAATTTTAAGAATTTAATATTTTTTGTAAGAAAACCTAATGTTTAATTATCACAGCATTAAGCTAAATCCTTTTACGAGCCCAGTGGCCTAATGGAGCTGGCGCTTATCTCCGGTTCCCGTAGTGTTAAGCGGATGAGATTCTTTGACTCCCCCTGGACGGGACACTAATCCATCGCAGGTTAGCTCCCAGGCGAAGCTGGTACTCATTTACCGACCTCGTAAGGATGGAAAGCTGAGTAAGATTGGCGGAAGAGAAGGTCACACAAATGTTCCAATTTCGGTAGAGCTGAGGAATCGAACCTGGGACCTTGTGGTTGGAAAGCATAGATCTTACTAACTGCGCCAACAACGCCACCTTAACACAGCATTAAAGGTAATGCTCATTGCTTTGGATAATTTTCCCAATGCTAGTGTATGGTCACCAGAACTAAAAGTTTTGTCAAAGCTGAAAGCTTAAAAGCTAAGAAGTTCGCTGCCTACTCCTTTAATTCTGTCAAAAATCGCAGAGTAAATTTCAAATGGTCTCGAAGATCCTTCTTGGGAGGAATATGCAGGAACAAGTAGGAAAACCAAAATCTTTACTTATGTATGTACATGTTTGTATGGAGGAGCAACACTTAATAGCTAAAAGCTAATAAACTGGCCATCCAAGGGAGGGAGATCGATTTAATTTTCCGTGATTTTGTTAGATATGTAAGTGCAGAGTGAAGTATGAAATTCTAATAATTTGTGGAGCATTCATTAGTGGTGCTTGAACTCGACAGATCTTTTTATCATTCAAATTTATCATTAGCTAAACATGCAAAGAATTTAATATTTTATATATTATATTATATTATATTATATATATATATACAGGGGCTTTATTAGAAGCCGGGACCTGGGTACTAGTGCCCGTCTACTGTGACTACAGGTAACCAGGTACTTCAGTGACATTTAGATTACGTTTGTTTTTAAGAATTGAGAGATGCATTTCGTTTCGACTCGTGGATAAATTGTAGTCAAAAAAATCCTGTTTTGATTGCTCAGATTGCAGGAAATAGGCCTTTTGGAAAAGTGATTTTCAAAATTTCCCAAGGGAGCATACCCCCTGATTCCCCTAGAAAACTTCACCACCCTCTAGCCACCGCTCAATATGGTACCCGCCTACATGATATGCAGTACCCTTGTACTTCAAAAGTTAATGAATCCCCTGTATATACTTTTTTTGATATTTTTATAAAATCCATTCCGAAATGATGGACCTTAAAACTTTGAAGTGGCGGATATCCGTATACCCGATTATTTGAAAAGGGGCGTAACACGTTTTAAATCTAATGTTTTTTGAAGTCATTTCAGATAAACCTTGGTTTTAAGAGAAGATGTAGAAAACCAAAATTTTGTAAAGTCAATTGGGAAGAATTTTTGTATATTAACTTTACTTTGAGATAGGAATAACCACTCAAAAAGTCTCACAAGATAAAATTTCCCTGAGAACCATAGTGCTAAAGGATGAAAATGTGAGCATTGGAGGTGATTAAATTTTGCGAAGTATAAAATTAGTAAAACGGTTTCTTTCAAATCCTTTCTAGACATCAAATGCAATGATGTGGACAATATACGCCATTGCAAAGAACCCCAAAGTACAGGAAAATCTTTATAAGGAAGTGTACACAATTTTGGGACCGAAAGAAATAGCCACATCTGAGACCCTTCAAAAAATGCACTATTTGAAAGCCTGCATTAAAGAGAGCCTAAGGTTTGTTGGTTTTTCTTATAGATTTTAAGTAGGTGCAAATAGCATGTTATGCACAAAGTTGGCGCTTTTGTAAGAAATGATTTGTACAAGTTTTTTAAGACGACGTCAAAAATCATTAATACAACGAATGTTGTTTTCTAAATGATCTCTTAATGCTTCCTTAAGCTAATTAAATAACAGAAAAATATCTGCCATGCATGTTTACCTTATGTGCAAGAAAAAATAACAGGCTACATATCATTACTGAACCAGGGTTAACATCCCTGGAAAATACGTGTGTACTAAGAGTTATTTAACAAATATGATTATGAACATTTAGTTTTTAAAAGCCTACGGATAGCAACCAATAGAGCACACGTTATAAATTGAGACACTTATGCTCGCCTGTCGGATGACGGTATGGTTTTTCTCAATACTTGAAAACAAACCTTAAAACGGACGCAAGTATTTATTCAAAGTCACTATAACATGTACTGTAATCAATAGGAGAACTTCCCAGATACAGTCCGCGGTTTAAATCGCGATCAGCCTCAAATCAAACAAGTAGGCCAACTTTTTTGTGCAGTGTCAAGCGAACGTTTGGAGATGTGACCTGTTTACTGAAGAAGGTTGTTGTTGTGGTTACTTGTCACACTTACCCGTATAGCTTCAAAAAGTTCTAACATTACCCACTAGGAAGTCGAGAAAAAGGAATAAGTTTTGAAGTACATAAGGTTGTTAGGGTTTTAAGAATGTTTAAAAATATTTTTTTTAGTACTGTATTTTGAAATAAATGGGTTTTAGTTCATGGCTTATTCTTTTTTGGAATTGAAGAAGAAATCCCCATTAAATTTATTAACTGTTTACATAAATTTTAACATACATTGAAAAGAAACGGCTTTTACATCGGTTCACAATTGTGGATTTCGATTCATTTTGGGTTCACTAATTTTAAATGAATTCTAAAACTTGTTTAAAATTTTGAAATATCAGCTATCTTGGCTCTTCTTGTTTTATAGGGTCAATTCACCCTATGTTAAAGAAAACCAAAATGATGCCCGATTCAGAAACCCAGCTTATGGATTATGGTCCACAGCTTTTTTATCCTATGTCTGAGCTTGTGGAATCCACAACGTAGCTAGAGCTAATGAATACCAGATATCCACCAATGGTTTCGGATTCCATTCTGTGAATTTGGATCCCAGCTCATGGATTCCAACTTTGACGTCCTGGACACAGGGGGCCCACCTCTTCCTTTTGAGAAAATATTTAAAAAAAAACGCGAATAAAAAATAAAGGAAAATAACGTAAAAAAATTGTCCGAGAGAGGCTGGGAGCAAGCCAAGAGAAAAGAGGAGAAGGGTTGAAACACCGGTTACGTGATAACTTAATGTCACTTGATTTCTTAATTACCATTATCGATAAAAAAATTTTCGCTTTTATTGTGATCTTGACTATCGAACTACCCTGTACCTTAAAAACTGATAAGAATAAATCTTGGTAGGTAGAGAATACTCGATTAAAAGATTTTTATGTTTTGACCTGATGTGTTCCGTAGGTAGCTGGGTCTTCCGACGCCGAAAATTGTTCGTTTCCATTCAATGATTGCTCGTACAAATGGTCGGAATACTTAAAATAAAAATAAAAAATAGGTTTTTGTTATCTAGCGAGCAACGAGTAGCAACGGTAAACATTACTTCGAAGATCTGATTCAGTCATCTTCGTCGATCGCTCGTGTGACCCAGCTGTCTATTGAACACATTAAGTTATCATGTGACCGGTGTTTCAACCCTTCTCCTCTTTCCTATTGGATCGCACCGCTCACTTCCAGCCTCTCTCGGAAATTTTTTTTTATGTTATTTTCCTTTATTTTCGCGTTTTTTAAAATATTTTCCCAAAAGGAAGAGGTTAGCCCCTGTGCGTGAACACATAGAATTCAGACTTTTTATTTTGTACAGTTTGCTGATCATTTTTTATTGTTCATAACAGACTGTATCCAGTTGCGACCTCAAACTTCCGCTTTCTTGCCGAGGACCTGATACTCTCTGGCTATCTGGTACCAGCTGGGGTAAGATGAAAACATTTACTTACTTGTCAAACCAACATGCTTAACAAAATTTGATTTTTTAAAAATCGGGCTTCAGTTGTTTTACGTTTGGAAGATGTTTTTTGTGAGAAACAATGAGTAAAAATGGGATCATAGTGTTTTGTCATGAAGAGCGTTTGCAACTTTAGAAAAAAAAAGAATCAAAAACTTTTGTTTCAGCCTTTTTGCTTGAGGAAGATGTACCTTTGCGAAATTGACATGAATCCTGGTTTCTTTTTGTAATAGTAAATCCATATAAAGACAGAAAGTTTCCAAAATTATTTTTTTAGCCAATTCGTAAATTTAGGAAGATGTCAGGGTTTGAATCTAAACTTTTCGAGGAACAAAGAAGCCAAATTTTAGCGTCTCTTTCCAAAAGAGAGACAAATTAGTAACAGTACTATAACACGAGTTATTTGGAACTATTTTACTACAATGCTTTCTCGATTTTCCGATCTAATCCGGGCCAATTCTTTTTAGAAACGCGAACGAATATCCTAAAAAACGGATAATTTAGTTTTTCTCTATAATTCAAACAAACAGAATAGGAGAAAAATATAAACGCTTTGTTTTATGAGGTCAATACCACACCAAGAAAATAGCCATATAAAAATGAAGAGAAACTGGAGATAATCGAAAAGAATAATCAGTTTGTTTGCGGGAAGATTCGAGTTTTTCAGTGGCTAATTTTCGCAGTTGCACCGATATTGGCGACAGGATGATCGAAGGTCTGTTAAATGAGGTACGGATAATCGAGGAAGTTATCCACGAACTGTAATTAACAACTATCGACTCATGATATTGTATGTTTACCCTATTAAAACGTGACACAAAAGAGAAGATCTCAAAGAGACTATCCTATTAAAAAGAAAACGTTCAACAAGATCATTTTTTTTTCATCTTTGTTTTTTCAATTTTCATTTTTGTTGGAATTCATTGAACTGTCGGTAGAACATATAGCTATATGTTGAGCAAGGTAATTAGAAGTTAAGTTGCCCGAAGCTATTTATTTTGGTTCTCAGGGACAGGTGGACACAGAGAGAAAATAGCTTTATACTAAAGTTTCTCTATGATAGTTTTTAGAAATTACTTACAGAGAAATCTCAGACCAAGGCCTTGCTGTAATGACCGAGCGATAGCGAGGTCATTACAAGAAGACAGAGGTCTGAGATTTCCCTGTAATGATCGAACGGACGATGTCAATACGTTACTAGTTATTGCCTTTAGTCTGTTTTCGGAAGAAAAAGAAAAAAACACAGGACCTTAATTTCCATATCCGATTGCATGCGTGCACTCATGTTCACTCAGCCGAATCGGCAGTGGTCATGAAAAACGACAACAGGCAAAAATGATTTCTTCAAAAATGAACAGTCAAATTAATGTCAAAAAAAAATCTTATAATTACTGGTCATTATGAAATTTCATAATGACCGGTCATTAGAGGGAAATCTCGCCCTCCCAGCAGCCAATCAGATTGCTGGAAACTATCTAGCCATATAATAAAATATGGTAACAACAACGATGACGACGATCATTTTAACCCTTATCCCGCTAAACCCAGTTTTAAATAAACCAAGAATATATCAACTTTTGATCCGCAGGTTGAAATCCTATCAAGCGCCCATTCATTTTGTTTGTCTCAAAATATAGATTCAAAAAATGCCTAATGTATCATGAAATTCCAATACTGGTAATTTCTGCAAGTTTCATAACATTGAAATTCTTGAAAACTCAGTAGGAAAAGGGTTAATGCCATCTCCCAGCATGGTTGGGTCAGCACTTGGTTTTTTGATGGTACCTTTCCATTTAGAATGATCCAAAGCATCATCTTTTTCAATATCCTTTAATCTCATGTCTTTTTCTTTGGACTAAATCCATGTCTTTGTAGGTCGCCCCTTGACCTTTTCCAATTTACTTCTAATTTATAGATAAAAAGATGCATAAGCAATTCTTTTAACCGTTTTTCTTTAGGGAGACGTTCCTTTATAATAATGACGTGAGACTGGAGTTATTCAGTCACAGTTTATACAAGTTCATATGAAAGAACGCCTAAACTATTATTTTAGCTATTTTGCTTTAGGAAGAAATTCTTTTGTAACAATGATTTTACAATGAAGTTATTTCCCTGTGTAGTCATTATCTTATTTTGTTTGGCGTGGCTCTTGTGGATATATTTGTTGGTAGTTGCTATTTCGAAAAGCTTTCACTACCTTTGTCAAATAATGTAAAGCTTGCTTTCTTATTTAGAATAATCTTAGATTAGGTTTTCAGCCAATTGAAAAAATTAGAAAATGTACATCTAAAAAACTGGCTTTTGTTTGTAGACATTTGTGCGTATGGGATTGTATGTGATGTCTCGTGACCAAAAGTTCTTTGACGATCCTCTTCAGTACAGACCGGAAAGGTGGTTAAGGGATGACAGTCATCACATCCCATACCACGCATTTGCTTATCTACCGTTTGGATTTGGTCCTCGTTCATGTCTAGGTAAGCTGCGTCTCAGAGAGCATTCTCTGCCAATACACTTACAATAATTTATAAAGATATCCCTTAGCTAGCGTAATGGCCCACGGTAAAGGGTTCTGTAATGAGTCTGGCTGGACATTAAAGTGACAAGTGTAGGCTCTAACGAGTTAAGAGCTTATGGTTTTTAAAAATATTATTAAAATGTAGAAGTTGTGTACTATCGAACAACCACTTTAAATTATGCTTTCTTTCATCCTTTGGTGAACTTTTGAAAAATGTAATTTAATCATAGTTTAACTTAGCCGTCATAATAAGAAAGGAAGATGCCAGTGCTTTATTGAACTTTGTTTAATTGCTTTAGGTCGTCGAATTTCGGAGCTGGAGATGTATCTGCTTCTTTCGAGGGTAAGAATAAAACGTCTAAGGGGGC
>JAOEHV020112652.1:0-15079 GCA_025447995.2 Isaurus tuberculatus | reverse complement strand
ACACTACTTACGGTGATGATCATAAACATTTCAACCTTGAGTTGTCTAAATTACAGTTGCTCTGATGAAGGTCTAACCCTTGAAACGTCAGCTCCTTACACTACTTAAGGCGATGATCATAAAAATTTCAAGCTTGAGTTGTGTAAATTGCGCGTTGTACCTATACTTATCCATGTACTTTATAAAATTTTCTAACGGGTATCTTCTTAAAACTTATGGCAATACATGATATGATAAATATTGTTAGAAAATCGAATTGACAACTCAACTTTGACATTCTTCATATTTAATAAATTCACACTATATACTTGTTTTTAACTATTATGATCATCACGACTTTTATGAAAGTTCTTAACTAACATATCTGTCTATTTAATGAATAGAACTTGCGGATGGTTAGACGCGTCAACAGCCGAAGCCCGAATGAACAGCAGAGTAACAAGAGTTATACCTGACGTAATTTTCATCTAAGCTCTAAACAAAACTAATGATAAAAATAAATAAAGTAAAAGTAAACAGAAAACTAGTAAAAATCTATTAAAAGGTATACATGGATATGCTCAATAATGTTCAAATCGAATATAAATTTTTAATTTGAATTGAGTAGAATTTTCTTTCTCTTTTTCTAACATGTAGAATGAGTCTATCCGGACGGTTAAGCATAAAAGATTTAATGAAGACTTTAAGACAAAAAAAGAACTTTTTCGACCAGTCACAAAGTGGCAGATCTCTTATCATGTCCATATCTTTAAAATATTGTAAATGTACCGAGACTTGTGTACTGCCCCTTAAACCTACTTGATAATGATATTATTATAAACCTGCAGTTATAAAACTTAGCGATACAAATAAACGACGTTTTAACCCATCAATAGCTCTAGTTCTTAAAGAATAAAAAAGCATGCGTAACTGTATGATACATCGTTTATTTATATCGCGGATTTTCAATACTAACACTGAGTTTATCTAATAATTGTTTGATTCTGGGCTCTCTAACCTTGACGCTATATGCAGTGGAGTGGAGGCTCTGCCATCGCTCGACCTCACATTTACTTGAGCTCCATGGTTTATCAAAATCTTACAAATCTCGTTATATCCCGATCGGGTGGCGTAGTGTAAGACCGTCAGGCCTTTCTCGTCTGGTTTGTTTAACTCTTCGCTGTTAACCCGTCCTACCGCAGAATTTAGTTTAGTCACATCTCCCTCGTTAACGGCATCGAATAGGTTTTCAACTCTTTGCTGAAGTGATTTTGGTACGATTGCCATGAATTTTCTATCAGCTTTTTTACTCTCTGTTCTCGGAGAGTCGAGTTCGGGCGAACGAATCTTTTCACTCATTTTTAGAATGAATATTCATATTTCTACTATTTTAAATCGAAAGATTTTAAAGCTTCCTCAAATCTTCAAGAATTTAAGATCTCTTCAAACAGATCCTTATGTAATGAATAATTATTATTCCGATACAATTAAACAACGTGTAAATCTGAATATTCATTTCCAAAAACAATGTTGTGGCACTCAGTTCAATGCGACCGGCGACTTGGTAACGGGAAACGAAACTTCATGGCAGAAATGATAAAAATTGATTTAACTAAAAATTATCATAAAATGGTTAATTAGATGAATAAAAATTATGAAAAATGCATATTTATCTATTAACATTTTCAAAAGGCCTTTTACATCACGTGACTGTTGTCCCTAGCAACGAGCCGGTGGAAGGCAAGCTAACGTTCAATTGCTTGTCAACCGTACAAGTTTGAAGAAGAAATTCAAATACTACTTACCTTAATTTCTGTATTAATCTCCCCTTCTCTTTTAAGTGTCGTGTTAGTATAGTAATTTATAAAAAAACTAATTTAATAAAATAATAAAATTTTATAGACCAACACATAAAAAATGCAAAAAAAAATGTTATGTTAACCTAAATGTATGTTTATGACTTTACCTATAACTTGATTAAGTTTCTAAATTTCTATGTCTGCACATACTGTAGGGAAAAAGAATCAAACATGTATTGTTGTAATATATCGAAAAAAACCCTCTCTATTCTCAATGATGCTCAAAAAAAGGACCCCCGGGGGCTTAATGAAATTTCTGTATTTTTCCATCTTCTGTAACTTAATTGACGTTATAAAGTTAAAAGAAGTTCTGCGCTATCGTTTGGCGGCGTGGTTGGCGCAGTTGGTAAGACCTATGCCTTCCAACCACAAGTTCCCAGATTCGATTCCTCAGCTCTGCCGAATATTAAACATTTGTGTGACCTTGTTTTCCACCAAAGCTTACTCAGCTTTCCATCCTTACGAGGTCAGTAAATGAGTACCAGCTTCGGCTGGGAGCTAACCTGCGATGGATTAGTGTCCCGTCCAGGGGGAGTCTACGACTCTCATCCGCTTAACACTACGGAAACCGGAGATAAGCGCCGGCCCCATGGGCCACTAGGCTCGTAAAAGGATTTAGTTTAGCGCTATCGTTGGCCACACTTCTTGCCAAAAATCAAGGTTAGGAAAGGACATTTTTAGTTTTTACAATGGTTGCAGCAGATCGAATACATCTTAAAACAACGGAATTTTCAGAGAATATTCAGGTGAATTTATTAAAGTAGGAGCCTGATTTTTGCGTCAAAGTTGTATGGTTGTCAAGAATTACAAGTTAAACTTTCCCGCCATCAGCTTTTCACGTGATAAGCTTGTCACGTGATAAGACAGGCCTATATAATCTGCTGCGTATAATTTAATCGTATATAGTACACGTGGTTGTTCCCCTGCAACGCAAACGTACTTGTTCTGGCGTTAATAGACGGCGCCATTTTCAATCCTATGTCGAGTTACACATGCGTAGTCAGGACAAGAGGTTATTGGGGTCAGCGCTAAGTTCATTTAGTGTCCGCACATTAGGCGAAAATTTCGTGCAAAAAGTGCGCGGCGAAAAAATTGAGCTGTTGCCGCAGCAGCAAATGCGCTTGAAAATTAACTCCGCACATCCGGCGAATTCTTCGTGGCGGAATTAGTGCCGCGCTGTTTTCGCCTAGTGTGTGGCTTAATCTAATGTTTTCTCATAAAAACTAGGTTAGATTTCAAAAATATAATTTATCACTTTTTCCTATCAGATTGTTTGTGTATTGTGCTTATGTTTTCATGTAATTATTAGTTAACTTTGCTCTTTATCCGAATTCATATTCACATATCCAAGTTGATATTTTACTGCAGAATTAGAGGGACCTCATTGTTAATAACTGAGTGTTTTTTTCTCAGTGAATTTTCTCCCCAGAGACGCCAAAGGTCACAATGCTTTTGTCTTTTAGGGCATTCATGTGAATTTATTTGAATATCAATGCAAAATTTTTACCATTGACCAAACTTTCGGTTAATACGACTTCTCGTAAGAAGTTAATAACAATTTGATATATTTTTAACTATATTTAATTATCCTATGATAAAAACATTTTTATAATCATTTACATTTTATACACTTTTTTTGTTATTAAGAACCAGTAAAATTTTGCCCAGGCTCAATGTTCTTATTTTTTTCAACAATTTGAGGCTCATAATATTCTTATTTTGTTCTCATTTTTCGGGCGTAAAATTTTTTGTATTTGACGGCAGATGACAGTATACGTAGTTGTTACAGTTGGAGTATACCTTTATTAAAAAAATAAGTAACGAAATTTATTTAATGTGTGATGCTCTGTGTGATAACTACTTACCACGCTCATTTTGCTATTTTTTCTTTTTTTAATTTTTTTTAAATTTTCATTTCAGCCTCAAATTGTTCTTAATTTGTTCTTATTTTTCGAGCGATTTGAACCTCACTGTTCTTATTAAGTGTGTTCTTAATAAAAAAAAAGTATACAAGCATGTAATTTACATTATCCACGCGAGAACACCGGCTATTGTTTCTTCATGATGTGGCCTAGTGCCCATATTAGTGGCTTTAAGTTTGATACTAGTACGTATGTACTACCTTACTTGCATTTCTTGATGATATTAATTATTTTTATAATCTAGGAATAACCGAACTTCAAACGAGGTTCTATGAAGAAGGAGGACCTATTGAGCTTCAGAATCTCCGGAATCTTTTGCTATATGCGAACATACTAAATCAATTTATCTTATTTTGTTTTGCTCTTTTACATCTGGAAAACCATTTACTTGATCTCTGGCACACAACAATAAAAAAAAACAACCCCAAAACCAAACAGATGCTGTATAAGTGGCCATTATCTCCATGAAAACCATTTGATTCAACTAAACATTTCAAAACATAATGATACAAAGACTATTTATTGCCAAGAGCCTAGCGTGATCTAGCTTTTGCAAAACAAAACCAATTTTCATTTCATGAGAGCGTTATCTTTCTTTATAACGTTGAAGTCTTTTACCGTTTAGTTACTTTGTACAGCTAATAAATTGCTTTCACAAGTTTTTGACCATTAATTGACATAACAACTCAGTTTAAAGACATTTCAATTAAGAAATTAGAAATTCCAAGAAATGAGGATATAAGTCATACGGGACACGCAAAATTGCCTTAAGAAATTTTTTTTTGTCTACAGTGAACAAAAAAAAAAGAAGAAAAAACAGGCTTGTTCTTTACAATAAAATAAAAACAAACCCATGTAAACAAAAAGGGATTTAAAACAGCTGCTTGAGAAAAGTTTGAGCGCAAAGTTTCTTCTGGGTTGAGGTAAACTTTTAAATCCAGATGTCACATTGCTAAAAAAAACTGTATAAAAGTTTCGTTTTGAAGATTAGATTCTCTTGTAAAAAGTTAAAATTTAAGTCATTGTGCTTTTTTAAGATGTAATTCAAGTAATAAGAATGCTTTTTATAAAATGCTATCATTGCGTGATAACGTGTCCAAGTTTTTAAAAATAAACAATGACATCTCACGTACTCATTAAAAGTGAGATGACCTTCAGATATCACGAAGTATTTGTCTCAATTGGGTCTATAATCAAGAAGCGTGCGAAAAAATATATCAATCCGCTCTCATACAAGGTTGATATGTAAAAGAAACACACACAGGTAAAGTACAACATTTAAAAAATACAGACCAGTACTTGAACAATTATTGTGGAAGAAACCCCAAAGGCGAAATGATAAAAAATCAAAAACAAACACTAAGAAAAATATTTTTGTAAACGAATGAGCAAGTTTTACAGCGCGCAACACCGACGTTAATATCTTTTTCATCTTTTACCAGAAATTTAACCTTTATCCATTTTCAGGGCCATCAGTAGTATAGAAATGTGATAACCTAGTCTTTATTATTGATTTCTGCTGGTTTCTTGGTAAAATTGATTAATACACAATCTAAAATATCTGATATTTTTTTTTTGGAAAAGGAAGATCAGTATTGTAACTTTAAGAGACAGAAAAACTGGTAAACTTTTTTGAGATTTTTATAAACGCATGGCAAATTTATAAATCTGTTATTGAAGCTGTGAGTAATGGATATAAAATCTAACAGTTTGAAGTTGTAATTAAAACGGCAAATATGCATTTTGAACTTTTGCCTTCTAAAGCCATATTTTACAAAAAAAAATGTTCTAATTCAAACCAGGTGAAAAAGCAATATACATTCGTTGCATGACTTGAAAAATAGAAATGATTGGTGTTATTCATTCTAATTTTTGAGCTAATTGATGAAACCCTAGAAAGTGACCATTTATTCTTGTTTGTCTCGAAGACTAAAAATGATTGATGTTATAGGAGCTTTCATTAGATCCACCTGGGAATGGGGCCAAAAAAAAAAAGTGCTAGGACATGAAACTATTATTGAAGTTTTTGTGGGGCTACGAAAACTTTTTAAAAACAACTGATAGGGCATGAAACCTTTTTTTAAAGTTTGCTGTAAGATTATAATATTTTTTCATCTGTTTTATTGTCTTCAGTGTTTTTCGGGTTTTATTTTCTTTTTTTGTTTGTTGCTTTCTGTGTTTTTAGCTAGTTTGTGAGGTTATCTCTGATATAACAGACATTCTGCTGTCTTCTAATATTTTTGCCCAATTAGTGTTTGAGTGTTTTCTGATGAAACCGTAAAGGTTTTATACATCGAACCTTTCCTCCTAAGTTGATAACAGATGATGAAGAAAGTGAAGGTTCTAGTATAAAGAGGAAAGTGAACAGTCTCAGGATGAAGAACGGAACACATAAATATAGGGTTCCTGCAGTTAACAACTCGGCAAATTTACGACTTTTTTAAGACTTTCTAAGACCTAAATTTGTAAAAGTTTTTAAGACCTAATATTCATTCGAGCTTTTATTCAAAAGTTGAAATACAAGCCACTTCTCTACCAGTTTAACTTATAAAATGCAACAAAAGTGAATGTTCTGCCAGGATATGTCCCTGTTTGAAAAACCTTTTAAGGTCTACATTCTTGATTGAAAAAACATGAATAGATTCAAGACTATTCTTTATCAATGAAACGTAGAAAACACAACGAATATACACTTTTGGACAAAAATTTAAGACTTTTTAAGACCTCAAGGATGACATTTGTCAAAATTCAAGACATTTTCAAGGCCTTGAAAATACAAAATCAAAAATATGACTTTTTAAGACTCCGCAGGAACCCTGAAAAAATAATGACAACAGTAAAAGTCATGATGATGTTGGAAGCCTCGTGCATGTCAGGAATCCTAGAATGGATTGGTTAAATACTTTTCTAGTACAAGTTGTTGATATCAATTATTCTAATTACAAAAGATAGGCCACGAAACAAAAATCACAGTTCTGCTTGTACTATGAAACCAAAATGTGTTTTTTTGCTGGGTCATAAATTTTTTTTTTAAATATTTCGTTTTCCTTTTCAATCCCCTCCCATATGGAATTAATGACAGCTTCCTTATTCATTCTAACTTTTGAACAAGTTGAGAAACTCTTTAAAACTACAAAAAATTGGTCGGGCAATTACGCTATCACAAGCGGGCAAGTAAGAAATTAGCTCGGCTGGTAAGCATGAAAAATCACGAAGATTTGCCACTGCATTATGTTTGTCTTGAAGACTAGAAATGATTGATGTTATTCATTCCAACCTTTGAAATTAACCAGTTGATAAAAATCTATATAGTGACCATTCATTTTGTTTGCTTTGTAGAGTAGAAATGACCGATATCAATTGTTGTTCTTTTAACTTTTGAACCATGGCCAGTTGATAAATACCTTTTAAAGTAACTTTTCATTTTGTTTGTAGTTAAAATAATTGGTGTTATTCATTCCGACTTTTGCACCAGTTTATAAAACCCTACAAAATCATTCATCATTTTAAAGAGTAGAAATGATCGGTGTAATTCTATCTATTTTTTCAACCAGTTGATGAATCATTCTTCATATTGGTCAGTTTGAAGAGTAAAAATTATTAATGTAATTCATTCTAACAGAAAATTGGTTATAATTCTTATCAAAGCAGTTTAGACTAACTATGTGAGTAGATCTCCGTTTCCAGATGCATAAGGAACTTTTTAAAACTAATCAGAACGCTTCCATATAAAATTTATCGAATCAGTGTTTTATGAAATCTCTAATGAAAATTAAATTGCCTATGACATGAAATTTGTTTTTGCACATTTTGAAAATATAGCGATTCGAACATACGATTCCAAAATTTGAGTTGTGTAGGACAAATATTGGCAATTTTATGCACGATTAAAGTTCCCCGGATGTTTCAGCTGAACAATGGTAGTTGTCATGCGCAGCCAAAATAGATTGTGACGTAATGTCGGGTGCACGAACAAACTTTTTACTATGCAGGAGAAACAGAAATGGGGAAAAAGAGGAGATTATTGTGTTGCTGGCACTCCTAATGGGCAAATCTGCCAAAACACAAAGAAATTACATGCTAATTTTTATAATCAAAGTAAAAATAAAGCCAAACCTCAATGCTGTGTCACCAACATTACGTCATTTGACCCAGTCCTTTTGATCATTTTAGTGGCAAAGTAACCATTTTAAACTGCGTATAAAATCGCCATTTTTTATCTTACACAACTCAAACTTTGGAATCGTAAGTTTGAAACGCTATATTTTCCAAATGTGCAAAAAAAATTCGTGTCATAGGCATTTTAAGGCTGTTGCCTAAATTTCAAAAGTTAGGACTTAAATATATTATTTTAATGATATGACAAAAATTACGAGCAGGGAGATATATATAGATTATATATATATAAGTATATTACTACCTTATCAAAACAAACCAACAAAACAAAAATTATATATACAACAACAAAAGTAAACCAAATCTCGCCGAGTGAAATACTGAAAAGTTAAAATTGTAGCTTTTTTATACTGTACTTAAAATAACTGCTCAAATTCAGTTTGTTCTTGAAAAAATATTCGAAATAGTTTACTATTAAAGCTTCTGCTACAATGTAGTTTTTGTACTTCACAATTTCGAGATCTTCCTTAGTCTGGCTGCGAGTTAAATTTACATTTTATATATATTAACTAGCAATAAAAATATGAAAACCTTGGTGACTTTTACTAACAAAATGCAAAATCAGTTGCTTTTGAATTGTTTTTAAAACAAAGCAGAGAGAAAATTTAATAATTCTTAATTTAAAGGAAAAACTATCTTCGGCTTCTAGCATCGCTTTACATTCACAAATGAAGTTTATGGTTTGACATAATTTTATTTGTTTATTTTATATTCTACTCTTAAGATGACCTCCCGCAGTTTAAAGTAAGTCGTTTAAACTAACGCATTTATCTAAGCCACTAAGTAGCAGCAGTTGCAAATGACAGAAATTTCTATTTTATCTCCCGTAATTATATCCTTAACCACTCCTTTTGCTATCAGTAATTTATTCAACTTTTTGCTACCGTCCATACGGTTATAAAACATTTTTTTTCAAATTTCCCTTTTCAAACAAAAATATCTGGTAGGTTTTAGTTTGCTGGGTGAAAAACCGAGCGAAAATTAAAGGTTACCTTAAAACAATCTATTGCTTTTAAATGCGATGTATAGACCGACACTTGGTCATATAATACGAGTGCTCTCCCACGAGTTTTTAAACGGTATATCTATTTCTTTCTTAGCATCAACTTTAAAAACAGATATCTACTAATGGAGATGTAATTCTTTTTTGTGATTAAGGTTTCAAACCATTCTCAGATATAGGGGCGGAGAAAGTGTAAAATTTTTATCCAACAGTTTTCCAAAAGGAAAAAATAAAAGACATTAACAATTCTGACAAATATAGTTGCGATTCAGTTTTCGTTATGCGGTCTTCAACGAATTATAGTTTTGCCTTAGGCTGCAACAATATCTCCAGAAAATAAAAATTGGATTGCAGTCAAAACAAAGCACTCCACTGTGAGAGAACTTAGAAATAATTCCTGCATGATGTATATTTTTATGTCCTTTTGGGCATTTGCTTGTTGTTTTTTTTTGGAACCCTGCCGTGCCGACCTCAAAACAATGACAGAATACTCAAGTTTTGGAAACACTTTATGACCTCAAAAATTAAATTTTCTTAAATATCCTTAAATAGTCATTTGGACGGCTAAGTAGAGTAAAAGAAAGTCAATCGGAGTAGGCGGACAACGGTGCTGTGACAAATTGACACCGATAAGAAAAAGTATTCTTGTCATTATACCGGCTTCTATTGCATTTTGCACATTATAAACTTGCAGAATAAGTCTTGCTGACAGTAAAAGTGCCGGAAATTTCTTAGCACTGCGGGATGTCCTTTTTTATCTAAAGGTTTAATTTCATTGACCATTGCATCTGTTCTTTTATCAACTTGATTTAATCTTCTGGGCTAAAATACGAGCAAAGTCGGAAACAAGTTGCCTCCTCTAAATCATTTTCATTAACTACAAGCCTAAAATGGGAGGAAGATATGAAATAACCTGCAATTTATCCAATCTTTCTTCCGCTTCCTATTACCACACACGAACATTTGACATTAACCTTCTCTCTCCAAATAAGCTACAAGCACTGAGCAGGAAACACTCGGCGTTTGCTCGAATCTCCAAGACATTCTACGCTGGTAAGTTTATGGTTTTCAGCTTTAATCAAAGATATCAACTTATCTCATGCTGGATAAAAAAGAGATTTTTTTAAACAAGTTTTTTTTTTTCTGTTCTTTAATTAAGAAGAGTTTTTGCTGGTTTTGCCAGTTTATGTTTCGCGATTGTGCTTGTCTTTTCCGACTGAAAAAAAAATTTTTTTTCGAAGTGAGTTTTAAAAATAGTTCGAGCTGAGGTCGGTTAACATAAAAAGTAGAAAGAGTTATTGCAATTATGTGAACTTTGACGGATTTCAAAACCCCGCTGCAACTAATGCAAGCTCTCTACAACTACTACTACCATTACTACGACTATAGTAAATACTACTACTACTACTACTGCTACTACTGCTGCTGCTGCTGCTGCTAATGCTACTGCTACTACTACTACTACTACTGCTGCTGCTGCTAATGCTACTGCTACTATCTTACTTCTAGTACTACTACTGCTTATGCTGCTACTACTACTACTACTACTACTACTACTACTACTACTACTACTGCTGCTGCTGCTGCTGCTGCTGCTACTATTACTACTACTATTACTACTACTACTATTACTACTACTACTATTACTACTACTATCACTACTACTAATAATATTAATATAGCTTTTGCAATATCTGTAAAAAGATCATGCAAATAAAGCACATTGTTACTGTTACTGTTACTACTACTACTACTACTACTACCGCTTATGCTACTGCTACTACTACTACTGCTGCTGCTGCTGCTATACTACTACTGCTTATGCTACATAATACAGCGACCTTGTACTACATGAAGTCGCGTAGCTCAATGTTAGAGCGTCCGACTAGTGTACAGAAAGTCATGGGTTCGATTCCCATCTGGAGCTCAGAATATTCCGATTTCTTTGTCTCCGCGGGTGTTTACAAATATTATCTATACTATAAAATTCGGGTCCTCCGAGTTTTCCATGTGCTTAAAATTTGTACTGTACGATACGAAGGACGGTTAAGACCGTTCTACCGTATTCTCTCTATTAAGCCCCCCGGGGGGCTTATTGTTTCCAAGCACTTTAGAGGGGGGGGGCCTTAATAGAGACAGGGGGGGCTTAATAAATTCATCAGAATATCATTGGCGTGACTCTCAATTTCTTTCATTTATCCATCTTCCGCACACATGAGAAGAGTGACAATTTTCAAGTTTTATAATAGTTGCCAATGTCTCGCAATACTAAACAAATCTTTCTTGAAAAAGACTAACTAAAAAAGAATCTTACTTCATTGAGCAAAGTATATTTTCAGTTGTATTCTATTAAGCCCCCCGGGGGGCTTATTTATTTCTAGTTGGGGGGGGGGGGGGCTTAATAGAGAAATTACGGTAAGTAAAGTGCTTTATCACTGAACAGCCCCTATAGCTGTCAATCATATGTTCTTGATTGTAAATATGAATAGTTTCAACCTGTAGTTGTTTTCAACGCCAATTTTATGGTAACCACAACTTCCGCTTTTTCAATAGCAAGTTTATATATGTAGCCACAGGAGCACAACATTTCCTTTTGACCAATGCTTTGAAAATTTCACACAACATAACTAAACATGGTGTGGAATATCTAGAGAAAAGAGATTCGCTCCTAACTGTTGATCAACTGATTCACATTTGATAATATTACTTCACTAAGTCAATTTTTAAGTTAACAATTGTAAGGTATTTTCCACCCCTTTTTCTAATATGGATATCAATTTTCTGTTTAGACTGATTATTCTTATTTTCCAGCCATTTTCAGGGTGTAATATCATTGTATATATTGTTGGAATGCCCTTTGTTATGTGACAAAAATATTACTAGCATCGGTTACATGGCTGGCACAAGAGCTGTTTTGTTATATTTTAGCTATTTTACTGGTTATGAAAAGAAAACATTTTGTGCGGCTTTGTTAAAAAAGAAGGAGGAAGGGGTCTAATAAGCATTGAAGACTGCGTCTTAATTGAAAAATCCTGTTTGTATGCCTACGTTTCTGACAGTGAAGAATTATTGTTAAGAGAGACCCGGAATGAAAGTGTGGTAGATATAGGAGAAGATAAACAGGCTATAATGACCAGCAGAAAGAACAAGTTCTAAAAAAAGAAGCTCCACAGTGTTTTCTTCTAAGCAACCGAATTCAGAGACCCTAAAACCTGGGATTGGCTAAAAAAAGGCGACTTGAAGAAAGCAACAGAAGGAACCCTGATGGCTGCCCAAGAGCAGGCCATCAGGACAAGATCGATTCAACATCGAATCGATAAAGTTGATATTTCCCCCCTTTGCAGAATCTGTGGTGAACGCGAAGAGACTTTTGTTCATATAGTTTCTGAGTGCGAAAAGCTCGCACAGAAACAATATAAACATTGGAGGCTCGATAAAAGAGCTCAGGTCATACATTGGCAGATATGTAAAGAGAAAGACCTTGTGCATGACGAGAAATGGTAAGAACATCGACCAAAGGCTGTTGCTGAAAATGTAAGTGTAAAGGTCCTTTGGGATATGCGCATACAAACGGATAAAGAACTAGCCCACAATAAACCAGACATTGTTATCTTCGATAAGGAAAAAAGATCCTGTACCATCATTGATGTAACTTGCCCATTCGATTCTAGAGTTCCTGATGGAGAAAGGGAAAAGATAGATCGTTACCAAGACCTCAAATGGGAACTAAAAAGAATTTGGAACTGTAGAGAAGTGAAGGTAGTTCCCATTGTCATTGGGGCTTTTGGCACTATCTCCACAAGTTTTGAATCGTGGCTTTCTCAAATCAGTCAAGATCTGCACTTGGTACATTACAAAAAGCATGCCTATTAGGAACTGCCAGAATTCTGCGTTATTCCCGTAATATCTAAGGCGACGGGTCGTTGCTTGATGTTAAGGAGAAAATGGCCGGCCATATGTGATCTTTGAAGGCTGTGATTAACAATAATAATAATAATAGATCACTACCAGCCAAGACCAATCGGGCAGTGGAACTCGCAGTCGAGAAGGGCGCTTCAAGCTGGTTCAATGTTTTTCCCAGGAAAGACTTCGACTTTGCACTCAATAAGCGCGAATTTCGGAATGCCATTAAATTACGTTATGATTGGCCGATTCCCGATTGTCCATCTAGTTGTGTGTGCGGCGCAAACTTTACGGTAGACCATGCAATGGTGTGTAAACGTGGAGGTTTTGTAATACAGAGGCACAATGAGTTGAGAGATCTGGAAGCAGAGTTGTTAGATGTGGTGTGTTCGGACGTGCAAGTGGAACCCTGTCTACAGCCTGTAACTGGAGAGACGTTAAATGGAGGAGCTAATAAAGAGGATGGAGCTAGACTTGATGTTCACGCAAGGGGGTTTTGGGAACGACAAAGATCCGCCTTTTTTGACGTTAGGGTATGCCACCCAAATGCAGATTCCTATCGAGAGTTAACCCCACAACAAATCTACAGACAGCATGAGCAGGAAAAGAAGAGACAATATGCATCACGTGTAATGGAGATTGAGCATGGGACATTCACACCCTTAGTTTTTACTACAACTGGTGGAATGGCCGGAGAGTGTCAACGTTACCATTGTCGATTGGCTGAACTTTTATCTACTAAGAAAGGGGAGCCCTATTCAGCAACAATATCTTGGATAAGATCTAAAGTAGCCTTTGCCATACTACGTGGAGCTCTACTTTGCTTACGAGGCTCAAGAACACCACGCAGACGACATTTTACCGACATAAAGAACAATGATTTAGAAATTGAAAGTAATATAGCCGGCCTTACATGCAATGAATTTTAGTATTTTTATTATATAATGAAATAATAATGATCTTTTAATAGTTCTTTTTTTTATTTTTTAATCATCCGTTTTATAATATTGCGGCGATGAGAGAAGACGTGTTTTGAGTCAGTCCGTAGTAACTTGTAAAATTCACCTATAATCGCCGTAGCAAGCCAAGCTTTAAAGCGTGGAGCAGACTAGTTAGTATTTACTCAATACTTGCAATGTATCCTACGTTTCGATAGGATACAGAGGCGTCTTTAAGCGAACCTTTAATTTTTAGACCGTTTAGTTGGTTTCAGTTATTTATAATGTTCGCCGAATCGAGCCACCCCGACATTTGTTGCAACAAGACGTTCAAACCGTTTGAAATGGACAACCGTTATGAATAGTGCCTTATTGGAATGCAAGGCTAAAGCAAAGGAACTAGTATCTTCGCAAGAACCACCTAGAAATGCGAATGGACGAAAAAAGGGATATATGGCCGTCATGAAAGAGTTATGGGATGATTGTGGATATGCGAGGTTTAATATGTAAAGTCAGCATCTTAGGGATCAAGCAGCCAAACTGGAAAAAGCCATGGGGGACGTGCAAGAAACAATTTTAGGTGGAGCAGGTAGCAGGGAAAACGAAAGTAAAGAAACGAACAGTTTTAATAACAACACTCAATTTGGAAATAATTTAGAATTCAAAGAGCAGACCAATCTAAATTTGCATACAGCCGTAGATATGCAAGTCCGACAGGGACCAGACTCACCTTCAAAAGAACTCAACTCTGAAGCACGCGAGATAGTTGAAGGTGCGACACCGATTTTCGATTCAGTGATTTCAACACCGGGTGGTTTCATCAAGCGTGACGTAGACACAATAATAAAACAAAAGCCAACCCATGCGGATATCAATAACATCAATGCATCAGTTTATGAACTCTTGAAGCGTAAAAAGGAACATTCCTTGGATACAAGCATTCCCTTTGGGTATTTATGGCTCGTTATATGTATTCTCTATTCGGTAGTCGTCATCTGAAACAATGAACTCGTCAAGTATAAAAACAACTACCCAGAAGTTAAAAGACGCGTTTGTTTTGAAAGCAAAGGAAATTAGAAAAAAGATCTGAATTGCGGTGGAAGAATTAGAAAGAATCAAGAAAAACGTGAAAATAACAAAAAAGGGCAGAAGAAACAGAAAGTCTCTGGAGAAGGAATGCGGGAAATTGTCGGTTGCGACTCTTGTCGTTTACGTAGAAAAGAAAAAATGTGAACTTAGGAAAGCAAAAAGAATTTTCCATCGAAATCAAAAGCAGGAGGAATCTAAGATTTTGAACAG
>JAOEHV020112365.1:0-15086 GCA_025447995.2 Isaurus tuberculatus | reverse complement strand
TTGATATGCAGTGATATATTTTCTAGGGGGAAAAAACGCTGTTTTTCGTGTCGGATTCGATGGTGAATTTCGAGCAAAATTTTGCATGTCGCTCGTCGAACGCATTCACTATAATCTTTGATTATTACTAGTATAGTGTGGTAATGTGGTAGGCGTGGGGGGTAGTGCAGTGGTTCTGGGTGAAAAGGGTAGAAATAGACGTCAGCAAAAAAAAGCTGGCCTCCAAAGCATAAAAATCGTAACCTTTCCAACATTTTCGTTTTTCCAAATAATACAGTGAAACTGCGTTTATAAGCCCTGGGCTTCTACAACCTCGTAAGGGATTTTGGTTGGGCTTATATACAGACCTGTCATCTCTCACGCATTTTGCGTGAGTCTCACGCCTCGGCGTCTTTTCTCACGCTCTCACGCATTACACCGATAATTTCACGCATTTCACTTGCGCGATCTCTTTGCTGCTAAATTTTGACCTTTAAAAAATATCATGAAGGACCCTTCTGACATTCTCATTCTAACGCCTTACTCCCTCGGTTTCTTTCTGTGTGTAAGCAAAGACTCCACAGCTTGCCTCTATTCCCCCGCAGCTCCAATGGTTTGCACAACAACCTGGGTTTTAGTCGAGACTAAACAGGTTAGTAGTTCAAAACGAGGCTTTAAAAAGCACGTGTGTTCGGTATGGTGGCCCATCGCTGCCATATGGATTTCTTGTTTTTTGGCTTTTTTTTTAAAGAAATTCATCCTAAAAAAATATTTTGAGATAAAATTCAAAATAAACTGAAACCAATTTTATTCTATCAATTAATTAAAAGTACAACTGATCAAAATAAGAAGAAAAAAATTGAAACCAAATATCCCCTTCGCCCATAGCTGCCGTAAGATTTTTTTTTTCGTAAAAAAATTAAATTTTACAGTGGCCCATCGCTGCCATAAGATTTTTTTTTCGAAAAGAAAGTTAAATTTTCCATGGCCCATCGATTTAGCATTTGAAACAATTGACGCTCACAAACGACAGTTTGATTTCAGCAAACGACTAATCGATCCACGCAATGATGATTGCAATCACTGTCAACGATCTAGGAACATCGACGATAAGCAATTTGTTGGTCACTCAACCCAGACGAATCAATTTAGTCCCAAACAGCCGAACGCCCCCTAGATCCACTGAATGACAAAATGAGCTATTGTGTTAATTGGGCCTCCTGTGGTAATTTTTAAATTGGACTTGGTAATTTTTAAAAGGACTTGACTTACTGTGTACTGAACGACCGTGGGCGCAACATTATTTGGAATATTTGATCATGTGGGATGCAACTGGAAAATGTAAGTGATGTCGTAATTCTATAAAAGAAATGTCTGACACTGTAGTTCTCAGCGGCCAGTTCGAACTCGTCAGATCGACGTCTTGCCATCTTTATAAGTTAACCTTATCGCGCGAAATATTTGTGTACGAAAGGATTTCACAGAGGTGCCGCATCAGTTGCTCGCAACCGACTCCCTGCTTCCTTTTAAACCTACACGACATTTATGGAGCGAAAGTTCTCCAGAGTGACAACACAGGAGACACGGCAGCGTATTTCCAGATATTTGCTTGCCCAATCAAGAAAAAGAGGAGAAAGTGTATCAGGATATGTTTTCGTGTAGCTGAGTTTGATGACGTGCAGTTGAACCTCGGTCGTGCTACGGAGTGGGTCAGAGCTATCTCTTGGCTTTCGAGAGACCCCAAGATTGACTACGCAAAAGTTCGAGGTAAACGCTTTCGAATTTTTTTTTTTTGGATTTTCTTCGACATCATTGTAAAATTGTGCGATTTAAAGCAGTCTGTGGTAATGTGGATGATTTCAATTGACATCTTCAAAATTATTATAAATCATGTAAACAAAACATCCGGCTTATACATTTCAATTGATTTTCAAACACTTCTACAATAAGAAGACACTTTACTGCTTTTCGACGTTTTTCGGTCAACATTCTCAAGTGAAATAATAAATATAAAAATTTATTTTTAACCGTTTTTAAAAGGCGACTTATTGTTAAAGCTGCTTAAACCTCTTGACAGCGTTTTTTTAGTTTTTGTTCATTTTTGTGTGTTTTTGTTTAATATTAAAGCAATTTAAGTTCTGCTTTTTTTCTTTTTTGCCAAAAGTTTACTGTAGGGATCGAGATTTTGGGGCTTGTATTGAAAATTTTTACTCAAACATCAGATAAAAAAAAATTTCAAAGTTTGACAGAGATTTCAAAATTAGGTTGCCTATTTCAAGTCTAGAGGAAAAAAAGTCAAGTTCAATATAGTTTTTCCTGGATCAATCTTTAATTTATGCAAACAATTTTTTTTGTGAAACAAAACTTAACCAAATGTAATGATAACAAATATTTAGAGCTAGACAACTGTAATTATTTGCCAAGAATGTTTGGCAGATCAACAGAATTTATAAATTCAAAAAAGTTGAATTTTTTAAATAGTTTTTTTCATGTATCCAATGTTCTTCAATTTAAGTTTATTGCAGAGTGGTTCAACTAACTTTTATGCCTTAATTTTTCAACCTGGTGAAAACTATTCAAGCTTAGCTTGGCTGGCTCTTATTCCTAATTATAATGCTTGCATTAACCTTTTGGTGCCGGCTTCTGTAAAAATCGTTCCCTCCAGAACGATGACTTTCCAAATATGCTATGTTCTCAAATCAAGAAACAGGACTGCAGTGAGACAATAACTGCTTCCATTGATAATTACCCAAAATTTCTACATCCAATGCACTGACTGAAAAACCTGATTTGAGAGGAATTTTACAATATCTTCTATAGCAAATTGAGAAATGCCTGTCTTCAACGTCCAGGAACATAGGCAAGAACAAGCTATTATATGTTTCAGAAACAAAAAATCTGCAATCGCAATAACGTTTAATGCAAATAACTTTGTGCTGAGTTGCAACGAACTGGCTTTCACCCTTAGTTGACCAACTTACAGCTGATTAAATGGAACAGGTTTCATGCATCAGTAGTTGGTTTGTTTGCAGCCGATAGGAATTCTGGGTAATTCTGACATTTTCGCGGCATGGAATTCTGCCCATCTTTAATTCATAGATTTTTTATAGGTGTCCAGCCACCTGCTCCTATTGACAAATTTCTGTGCTTGCTGGATTTTTTAGAAGTCAAAACTTGCCTAAAACGCCTTGATCAGTAGGTGCAAGAATCCATCCACAAAATGGCAGAGAAATAATTTCACTATTGGCCCGCCATGTTTCGCTGCATAATAATTTAGCGGTTCAATCAGCGTGAATTCACCTCTCTCTTCTGGGTTCTTTCAGAAGATTGCCTCAACCCATCCTTCTAGCTTTATGATGCCAGCCTGGGGGCTTCTGCAGTTAAAAATAACTCGAAACACTTATAAACACTTACCAAACTTTAGCTTTCGTGACAGTTGAGCTAAAGAAATTGCATTCAAATTTGGTGATGTCACACAAAAGCTTGAGCCCCGGGTGAAATGAAACAGCAATACTTCGCACAAAAGATGACTATGTTGGACTGACAAAAATTCATTGCTCTTTTACACCTCAAATATGTGAAAATTAATACTGCCATGGCAAAAACTTATTGAAACCCCTACAGTCACCAAAGGGTTAAGTCATTATTCTTAAATATATTTACATAATCAGTTCATGGGAGTTTATAGTCCTGATATGTGTTCAGCTTATCATTGTAACTTTGTTTAACAGATGGTGCCTTGCCTGCAGCACGGAAATTGCTTGTATTAATAAATCCTTCCAGTGGTCAGGGAAAGAGTATAAAGATGTTTAGGGAGAAAGTTGAACCAATGTTTGAAGATGCAGATATCAACTACAAAGCTATAGTTACTGGTATGTATTTAGCTCAAATTATTGCTATTTATAAAATAACCAAAATAGTACACTCGCGCTGTGATTAGTCAAATAACTGTGGTTTATTGTGCCAGTAAACCACAGCTAGAAAGTAAAAAAAACATTTAGTGTCTTTATTTTATTTAAAAAAAAATGACCTCTAAATATTATCACCTTTGGAAATTTAATTTTAACACTAAAAAGTTTTTAAAATTGTTGAAAAATTGTAGATGTTAAACTAATTTCTATTTTTGATCGATAATCTTCCATGCTCTTATTTTTTCACAGCCACACTATACACATCAATCTTTTGACTATTTAAATGCTTCCATTTGAGTATCTGTTTACTATGACAATCTAAAATATTAAATTACAGTACTAGCCACATGCCGTCTTTGACTGTCTATTTTTTTGAGTGTCAAGCCACGAACACCTATTGGCAAACATCCATGTCTGTTGTGTTTTTTAGAAATCAATACTTCAATGCCAAAAATGCTTCAATAATTGCTGGAATCCACATACAAAATGGCAAACAAGTAGTTTCACTTGTTTTTTCACTTCCTAAACTTTTAGCGTTTTGATCAGTGTGAAAATACTTCCCACTTCTTGGTTATTTCAGAAAATTGCTTTGACTCACCATTGTCCATCCTGGGCGCTTCTGTAGTGGAAAATGGCTCCTAAAAAAATTTACAGCCAGACAAAATCCATACCTGCTTTTGAATATTTCATGCATATATTCGTACACAAAATGGTGAATTTGAGCCATTTGTTGATCAAAAAAGCATAAATTGCCATGAGAGAAAATCAGTTTGTGGTTATAGATAAACATGCATAATCAAGTTGATCTTTTTGCTAATTTTCTGCTCAGTTAAAAGCATTAAAAAATGGGGATAACATTATTTAAAACTAGAGGTTATGCTTTTGCAACAAATTTAAGAAATTCTTAATTTTATTTTTCAACCAGAAATCATTAATAGGCTTTTTTTGCATCAAGCTCTTGAAATATTTATTTTGTTTTTTTACAGAATATCGTAACCATGGGAAAGAGATTGCACATCAACTGGATATTATGGAATGGGATGGTATTGTTATTTGTTCTGGGGATGGACTTGTCCATGAGGTATGTTCCTTTAAGACTTTAATCCTCTTTAATAAAAACAAAATGCATAGTTCCCTAAATGGACATGTTGTTTAAAGATGACAAATTTCTTTTTAAAATGGATTTTGTAAAATACAATTGCATGAACTAAGACAAGATTTTTTATACATAAACAATTCACAAGTTGATTTAAATATCATGCACACAGTTCAGAAATTCGTAACTGTTGTGGGAATGAAAAAATGTTTACTTCTGCCAAGAAATTTAAAGTTATTTCAATTGTGTTTAACATTTTCTCATTTAGCAAATAGTAAAATAATTTTTTAGTAACTAAATCACAGGTAGCCCAGACTCACGATGAGTAATAATTGAATAAATAGAGAAAATATATGCAATATGTGGGATTTTGAACATACAATTTTTTTATTTAAATCCAAATATAGACTTTAAAAAACAGTTTCCGTGTCTTCTTGTGTTCTCGTTAACCCCCTGACCAAGTTTCAGCGAAATCCATTGGAGTTTAGTTGCTTTAAGTTTGCACTTTAAGGAAGAGGGAAGGTAGGAAGCGAATGGTCATTAGCAGCCTTCGAACTCCATAACTAATCGCCAAATATTTCCCTAAAAAATGCTTCCAGTTCAAATTTTCCCATGCAGTCTTTTGAAGAGATAAGTACGCCATGCGATTATCTTAACAGGATTGATGAAACCTTTATTCTAAAGCCACAATTCCCCTATAAGTTCCACACTTCGAGTTCTCAAATCGACAATTTTATCCCTGACCATACTTTTACTGTCAATTTTGAACCGTTAAATAATCAAGAGAGCCTGGACTCTCTGACTCCCCACTCAACAGTTATTAATTCTCTTCGGTCCAGGCTCTCTTGATAATTTAACTTGTATGTTACAAGTTGTTTCACTTGATTTGAAACAGGTATAAGCACCTACTTTTGTGTAAAAGACAGACTGAAATATTTTGTATAGTTACGCTATATAAAGCTGACAAACCAATCAATGTACCTGTGAGTAATGCTCCCGCTATTATTTATTGTATTCAATGCTCCCACTATAACCTGTTACATACTGGTGAAACTGGCCGCCATTTAGGTGACCACGTCAGGGATCACCTAGAACTATGACATACACAATAACGATTTTTCTAAACCGGACTCTTCCATTTTAATTTTTCCAATCACTCAATTTCTAATTTTGTTGCATTCAGTTTATCTATCATCAATGGCGGTAATGATTGTCGCAAAACCAAAGAAATGCAACTTATTCACACTTTGGGTACTCTAAATCCCAGTGGGATAAATGAATGCGTTGCATGTAATTAGCCTTCTGTCATTTCTGACCCTTTTGTTTTTTTTATTATATTTTTCTCACATATTTCTATGCCTTTATTTCGCTTTGTTTTTCTACCTACCTATCTCATTGGGCAATCTATCTTTGCATTTGTCTCCCACACACTTCACTCCAACAAAGGACTACAGTCCGAAACGTCAGTATCTTTTAATCTTCCACAGTGTACAACTTAAAAATTTATCAAAACGTTTCTATAGCAACACCGATGCAGCATCCGAATTTATCAAAGTTATTGCTCCTGCTATTATTGAATAAGGCGGTGTGGTTGGCGCAGTTGGTAAGATCTCTGCCTTCCAACCACAAGGTCCCAGGTTCGATTCCTCGGCTCTGCCAAAACTTGAAAATTTTTGTGACCTTCTTTTCCACCAAAGTATACTCAGCCTTCCATCCTTATGAGGTCGGTAAATGAGTACCAGCTTTGGCTGGGAGCTAACCTGTGATGGATTAGTGTCCTGTCCAGGGGGAGTCAAGGACTCTTATTCGCTTAACATTACGGAAACCGGAGATAAGCGCTGGCCCCATTGGCCACTAGGCTCGAAAAAGGATTTAGCTTTTTAGCTTTAGCTATTATTCGATAACTGCAAAATCATTTTAATCTTCCTAAGTTGCAATTAGAACTAAAGGTGTTGCACAGTACACTCTTTTTATTATTGTTTTTTGTTTTGGTATATAGGTTATAAATGGCCTTCTTGAACGGGCTGACTGGGAGAAAGCCATTCAAATGCCAGTTGGGATTATACCCTCAGGGTCCGGAAATGCTTTGTGTTTTGGTTCACTACATTCTGTTGGGTGAGTTGCACTTGTTCACCATTATTTTGGTGTGAGAAACTTTCATAAACAATTTAATATCATTATGCTTGATTTGATTAACATTGCCCTTGCTAACAGTTGAATAGTAAACTAATTAATTTATGAATTATTTTGGCCACACTGATTTTTTTACCTTCAAACCTGTTTTGTTTCCAGGCAAAACATTTTCCCCTAAAATTTGAAAAGAAACCATATGTACCATGTTGATTATTTTTCTCAGTGTCAATGCAAGTCTTGTGAAGTAGTAATTGTAAAAAAACCTTGTATTCAGTCACTTTGTGTGTAAATATTTCTGTATGTTTTGCTTTTACATTATTTATGCGTAAAATATGTAGGAATTCAGAAACAAAAATTTTTTGAATAAGGAACCTTTTTATTGTGTCAAAATTGTTTTTTTACAACGTACATTATTTATCTGTTTTGAAGTAACTCTATAATTTAGAGCAAAATCAGTGGAATCCTATCACTGTGATAGACCACAACTTTGTTTGTTTAAAAAGTTACTTTTGTCAGAGGAATTTTTTCCGAAGACTGGGCGAAACCAGTTGTTCAATGTGTTTGAAATAACTTCGTGAAAGTAAACATTTGACATACAGGACGATTAAAACGGATTTTAGACAACGCAAAAAGTTTAGAATAACCGTCATTTTCCTTCCATTTTAGACTGAGAGTCTTTTAAAACCAGAAAGAAAATACATCTTCGGTGTTGCTTTCCCATTTTATGCATATCTATTCGTTCTAAAGACATCGTATAGGATTTTTGGACAATGTAAGCCCACCACATGTATTTTAAAAAACTTTAAGGTTGCAGTTGGAACCACCCGAACAACCCCTTGATTCAACAGAGCTTTGAGAAGGGACTAGTTATGTGAATTAAATGAGTTGCTATACGTAAAGTTTTATTTTTTCATGTATTTCAGGGAGCATGCCCGTGATCTTACGAGCGCAGTATTTGCGGTGATGCGAGGCCATACGCAGCCTCTCGACATCTGTTCTGTAGAAACACCAACTGGCAAAATATTTTCGTTTCTTTCTGTGGCTTGGGGCATCATTTCAGACGTTGACATTGAATCAGAAAAGTACAGATATATGGGCAACATTCGGTTTCTAGTGGGGTCTTTGGTGCGCATTTTGGGGCTGAGAGTTTATAGAGGAAGCTTGTACTATCTCCCTGTTGATGGTGATGAAGGTGAGTTAAACTATTCTGCTACAAAAGAAACCATCGTGAATGAGCTGACAATTTCCCATCATTCTTTAAATACTGATGCGAGAGCGGATACGCCAAGTGTTTCTAATCAAGATGAAAAACCACAGTTCGGGAAACACCAACTTAAGAAATTTTGTGAACCAGAAGAACTCGGGTCTCCCATTCGTTCACCAACAAACACGCATGTAGTTGATAGAGATTTTAAGAATGATATTCATTCGAGAGGACCTTCAACCGACAAACTGGCTCCACTTCACTGCCCCGTCCCGTCACACTGGAAAATGTTGGAAGGGGATTTTGTTTTGATATGTCCAGTTTACATATCACACTTGAATCCTGACACTAATATCGCCCCAAACTCCAAATTTGGCGATGGGAATATTTTTATAGCTTATGTGAAAAGTGGTGTCTCCAGAGCCTCGCTTATGAACATGCTCATGAAGATGGAAACTGGCGATCATGTCACTTGCTCGGATTTTGGCATGGTAAAAGCTCGTGCGTTTCGTCTGGAGCCTGACCTAGAGCAGAACGGTGTCATTGCTGTGGATGGAGAAATGATTCCGTATAGCGCGGTACAAGCGCAGATTCACAAGGGCCTGGCACGGGTAATGTGCTGGCGGAACCCAAGTCTCAGCTCATGAATTACGCGAAATAAACCCAGTAACATTAATAGGATTTTAAAATTTATATGGTATATAGCAGAGTCTTTATAACTGTTATTAAAATTTGCGTTGGTGTAATTAAAATTTTTAATCAGATTAGGAAGCAGCAAGGTCCGTTTATTTTAAAAAATATTGTAAATTATGAATAAAAGGGAAGCACATGACGTGCAAAAGAAGTTTAAACTTGTGTATTTGTTCATATACTCGCCAACTGCTCCTGCTTGCTGTTGATAACCTTGAGTTACAGTGAGAACGTTCAAAATACCGATTTTTTTCTTTAACTATACCATCAAGCGTGACACGCTTTTGTATGTACGGGTTTCGCTAAGTTGGTAAAGATCGTTGACTGCAAAGCGGAGGGCCCGGGCTTCGTTCCCCAAACTCTCGAAATTTGTTGAAATTTACATAGCCTTTCTTTCGCCACAACGTTCGTTGCTGACACGGTAAGCCGTTTGTCTGGTCTCCTTATTTTTTCACTCTTCTATAGGGGAACTTAAAAGAAACCTAAGGCTCAGTTTCACACGTCATTCTTCACGTGCCAAACCAAATTATTAATTTGGGCACATGTAAAAGGTCGACGTATGATTCAGTTATGGTCGATAATTTTGTATTTGGATCGACTCTGCCGTTCTACTCGATTGAGCCTGTCGAACTTAATTGTTTGGATCGATCCCGATAGGGGGCCGGAAGATATTTTCGTCGATACCAAAATTTTTTCATGGCCCCTCAATTTCCCCACCGAGAGTTTTAATAACCCCCTCCCCCCTTTTACAGCTGTAACTTCATATGGCCCCCTTTTTAAACTTTAATTTTAGTGACCCCCCTTGTAAGCCATAAAATTTTTGGTAGCCCTTCTAAATATCTTCCGGCCCCTCATCCGGCTTTAATAATGACTGTTTCGCTTAAATTTCAGCACATGCAAAGATCGACGTTTGACCTAGTTTCCATATGATCGCTCACGGTCGCTGGATCGTTGAAAATGCTGCCACCGATTATATAGAAACACTTTTCAGCGATTGGGCGATCGTCGGTGATGGCGATCGCTGAGATAGAAAAAGTTCAAACTTAGCGACGAGAGCAACCGCGATTATATGGAATCACGTTTCAGCGATCGAGCGATCGTAATCTATCCCACTTCGCTACCACGCGCGCGCGTCATATAGATTACAACTGACCATAATACCCGTTGGCTCATAAGAGACGTGAACTGTGCTGGAGCTCACTGGAGCGTTAACTTTCGCGATTCAATTGAAACACGTGTAAGAAGTTGATAGCGATCGTGAGTGATCCTACGCGTCAGTGATATACCAGCGATCGTGAGCGATCATATGGAAACTAAGCTTAACACTCGATAAGAGTAGGGTTATGACTTGGTTGCGAGGGCATTAAATTGTTAGAATAAGTATTGGAAATCGCACGACCTCGAGTACAGTTCATGATTAATAGGTACGAGTGACTTTTTTGAAAGTTCTCAAAACTTAACGAGCCTTAGGGCGAGTTGAAATTCGAGAACTTTCAAAATTACTGTACGAGGTATTTTTATTTTCAAAATATTTTATGGCGATGAAAAATTTATATTTTAAAAGAAAGTGTGGAATGTGGTTAAGCCAAATGTTTGATGGGTTGCAAACATCGTCCAAGAGGTGCAAACATTAGGGACTTTAAGCAATGAGGACGGCAAGAAAACAATAGTAAATACAATAACTGCACGTTGGAATGCATCTAGATGAGCACCTGCACGTAGTTGTCGGTAAAAACAGAACGTGAAAAGACCTATTTTGGAGTTCTGGGAACGTCGAGGACGTGATAATAAAAATATTCTCAGTATTTGTTTACCTTCAAGGAGGAACTTTTAGTCGTTTTTGTTTCATAATGTTTAAGTTGGAAAAATAAAACCCTAATGATCTAATGAGCAAATAAAGAATATATTTTTTCTGAGCCGTCGTTGTTGGTGTTACTTGTTGTCGTTGCTTAAAGTCCCTAATAACCGAAAACGGACTCGGCGTGTGTTCAATAATGTTTTACTACAATGTCCCTCCTGTATTGAGATGGTCTGTAAGTTGTAATGTGCTTTTGTGTCCTCCATTTTCTATCTTAAAACAAAAATGGTATTTAAGTCTAAAACACTTGTGGATTAACTTTCCATATGATACAGTCTGCGAAGCAAAAGGAGGAAGTTACGGCCGGGAGAAGATAAGAAAATAGATTAAACGCACCACCATTTCGAAAGCGGTACTTCCTAGGTGAAAGGTGTTGGACCGCTTCCTTGTGCTAATCTCACCTGTTCCGTCGTTCGTTCAAGAAAACTTATGGAGCAATTAATTTGATTTTCTCATTCAAAAACACAGGCTATCAAGCAAAATGACTTTTATTTTAATCATCATCAACTTTATATAAAATAGATTTAAGACTGCGTCTTCAGCACGTCAAGGGTACAACACTTTGTCCTTTAAATTCATAAAGGATTGGTGAGTAACTTCATAACGTGATCCTACTAAATAAGAAAAGATTTCATTAAAAAAAATCCTGCTACATTTTACGATTCACGCATTAACTACCCACATTAGTTTAGCACAAGCACTTAGACAGACACGAGAAAAAGCTATACTTTAACGCGAAGTATTAAGCCAATGACAAAATGAATACGGGCAATGATTTTGGGGAAAAAAGACAATCTATATTTTTCGAACTCTGAAACAAAAACAAAAACTGCGCACGCAGTCAATCGTTTTAACTTCGTTTTACTACAAAATAACACTGTTCACCATTATGAAAAAGAACTCTTCTTAATTTACCTTAGTCAAAGTGAACTTTAAAATACAAATAATAATATTTTTCGGCAATTTGTCATTCCCCGTGGATAGGAGCCAGCAGTTCTAAGGTTGTATCGCCTCTCAACATAGCCATAATTGCAAAAAATAATCTAATTTTACAAGGTGGTGAAGTAACTAGTCTGCTGGAGGCGGGGTTGAACTGTCGTCAGCTAGCTCAGCACTCTTGTCACGTGATACTTTACTACGCCTCGGCTCAGGAGGGGTAACCAGTCCTCCACGGGTTCCTCCTCCTGTACGGCCACCCCTGAAATAAAATACCGAACATGGATGTTATAAAATCTGTTACTGAAGACACACTTAGAAGGTAAAGTTGTTACTAACACGTGCTCTATACACGGGCCACTCAATCACAAAAAGGTCAGGTAGTTAGATTCCATCAGACTCAAAACACTTGTAGAAACTATCCAAAATCACCAACCTCATCCTATTCCTGAGGCTCTGTAAATCTCGTGTCAGTTCATCATTAGCCTCCATTGCATCGTCCAACTCGCGCTGAATCTTGCGTTTGGCTGAATTGAGTCTGGCGTTCTCCTCCTCAGCCTCGTCCACCGACCTTTTCAGTACCTTGATACGATTGAGGGATTTGTCCAGCTGAAAAAACAAACAACACATTGAAACCATGACAGACTAACAACGAGTGTACATTTACTCGCACAATGTTACAAGTAATGAAACCTCCTGCGCTTTGCAGATATCTATGATCAGACTTAAAGGTTAGGCAGAAAAACAAAAAAAATAATAAAAAACAAGATCCTTCAACAGCGCACACTGGGTTGCGTAGCTCTTTAGAGTTAGAAACATTAGATTAGAATGCACCAGTCCGATAAAACAAAAACTGTTCGATTGACTTTCTAAACTCAGATTAAATTAACAAATATAGATCCAACTCTCAAGCAGTAAAAAAGCCATTAAATTTGAAGATGCAATTTTATTGTTGAATTTCAAAAGCAAACAACAACAACAACAACAACAACGACTTTATTTCACCTTAAATTACAAAGCTCATTTAGTGTTTTAAAAATTGATAAGTTGATAGGTGCTGATTGGCTGGAATAACCATAGGGGGCTAAACAAGCCAGCCAACCAGTACACTATTTTTGTTTACAAAGTTTATTGTCGGTCGTAACAAGGAATTGAAATAGCAAAATCTGTGGTCTGTGTAATAACATACACTATTGTTTGCCATAATCAAAAAAATCCTCCCTTCAACAAGGCCCTTCAACAGCGCACACTGGGTTGCGTAGCTCTTTAGAGTTAGAAACATTAGATTAGAATGCACCAGTCCGATAAAACAAAAACTGTTCGATTGACTTTCTAAACTCAGATTAAATTAACAAATATAGATCCAACTCTCAAGCAGTAAAAAAGCCATTAAATTTGAAGATGCAATTTTATTGTTGAATTTCAAAAGCAAAATCTGTGGTCTGTGTAATAACATACACTATTGTTTGCCATAATCAAAAAAATCCTCCCTTCAACAAGGCCCTTCAACAGCGCACACTGGGTTGCGTAGCTCTTTAGAGTTAGAAACATTAGATTAGAATGCACCAGTCCGATAAAACAAAAACTGTTCGATTGACTTTCTAAACTCAGATTAAATTAACAAATATAGATCCAACTCTCAAGCAGTAAAAAAGCCATTAAATTTGAAGATGCAATTTTATTGTTGAATTTCAAAAGCAAAATCTGTGGTCTGTGTAATAATATACACTATTGTTTGCCATAATCGAAAAAATCCTCCCTTTATCAATTACTTTGAAATTGTAATACTTATTCTTCTCAATATTTTCACTCTTTGGGTAGGTTTTCGAAATTATTTGTTGTAGATCTGGTGTCATGAAATGTATCGAAAAGAAGTCAATAGCTAGCCAAACGCCTGTAATATATTGATACAAAAAATATTTTAACGATAGGAACTACAGTTTTCGCCATGTTGCTAGAGTTCCGTATAAAAGTAACTCAAGTTCATATTTGGTAATTGTAGCCATATTAGGACTCTTGCGCAATTTTTCCATTTTCTGACGAAAAAAAAAGCCAACCCCATTTTAAGACTGGTTTGCCACAGGCAACCCAGTAATTAACTGACTCCTACTAACTCTTAATTTGCACAATCAAATTTACATGTTAATTTCTTCTACTTTAACAAATGAACCCAATCAGGTGCTCTTACCTGCCGTCGATAAACCTAATCTTTTTCGACTCAATTACACTCCATTAACACAAGCTAGACACTGTTTTAATTTTACCTGTTCTTTATACTGAACAGCGTGACATCGCTCTTCTTCCACATTCATTAAGGCTTCCTTTTGTTTCTTGTCAAGTTTCCTTTTTTCTTTTTGAAGGTCATGACGTGCCCTGAGAACGATAAACAAAACTTAATTCTCCGTTTCATTTCTTTTTCTTTCCTTTAGACAAAAGTTTAATGAGGAAAAGTGATTTACAAGCGCTGGGTTTCTTTAACAGGTTGAAATGTTTAATCATCTCCCTGAGCAGAGTATACTATGAAGCTGATGGCATAAGTACCATATGATACAACATTCATTTCATCTCTTTTCATTCGTAAACGTTACAAATTAGCATCTTAATCTAAAAAAATGTAACAAATGGATACTAACTAAAACTAAAATAGATAGGGCACGATAGAGAAAACTGACAATGTACCCTTTAAACTGATAAAAACAATTATATTTCACCTAAGGAGGAAAAGAAAGCAAGAGAGCAAGAAAATCTATTATCATTGTTTTTTTTTGCAAATGATATCTCGATGAAATGAACCACAAATTTGCATAACTGTTGTGTTTGAGATTAAGCATTACCACACTATACATCAAGTTAACAAACTGTTGTCCCTTACATGATCAAAGAATAGCTCATTAACTTTTTCTGCCTTTAGGATAAGCGATAATTCAAGATAGTCACCAATTTGAAGCTGGCCGCTTACTAAATTTTCACCATTTTCAGCAATCTGTTTAATTTACAAAACAATTAACGATAATAACGAAATGCTGGAGATATTGCGGCTTAGAGAACTTTGCACTAACATTGACATTAAAGTTAAAACTTTGAGAAAAATTCCAACATCCTCGTAAACTATAAATCTAGAGATTTTTAGCCGATAAACGATTAATAATCTAAAGGCCTTTATTTTTTTTTAGGCGGCGTGGTTGGCGCAGTTGTTAAGATCTCTGCCTTCCAACCACAAGGTCCCAGGTTCGATTCCTCGGCTCTGCCAAAATTTGAACATTTGTGTGACTTTCTTTT
>JAOEHV020112254.1:0-15087 GCA_025447995.2 Isaurus tuberculatus | reverse complement strand
TTTTCTCGTGCCCTCTTACGTCATAACCATTTTCTAAACTTGTCTAGAAACACAAGCGATGCTGTTTTATTCCCTTAGTAAAAGCTAACGTTATGAGCGTTAGCCCTTCGTCAGAGCGATAGCCGTTAATGTTCGAAAGGTCGGTCATAATTGATTTTGCGGAATTTGTTTCTTCTTTATAAATCTTCCTTTAATTCTGATTTGAAGTAATAAGTCTAACATTATTAAGATCTTCGGTTTTGTTAGAATTGCGTTATATAACAGAATTACTAAGATGGGGCCACAACATTTTCTCACGATAAGTAATCTCAGCAATCCATCGTTTTCACACAATCCCAAGAGACACAATCGACAATAGACAGGGCGGCTATGTTGGTGCCCCGAACAAAGGAAATCATCAAAATTCTTTTGTTGAGGGTACTCCAACATGGCCGCTATGACGTCACGTGAAAACCAAGAATACTGTCCAAAAGCCTATAAACTTTTTTGAGAAAAAATTAAAACTTTTTAATACGAATAGAAAATCGAAAGCATTTTATGTGACCAAACTTCCAAAGGGATTTGTAGATAAAGCGAGAATAGTCATTACCTGTTGCCATGGTGAGGCTTCCCATGTTGAACTGCAAGGTTTCACAGAGCATTCCTGAGATAAGGTTAACTTTTGTCTCATGTTGCATTTATTATCTGCAAGCTCAGTTAGAGTTGTAGTCCCAGTCCTTTTGACGCACATCACTTTCCTTGTTTGAGTACCGCCTCCACAAGTTTTTGAGCACTAGATAAAAATTAAATTAAAGAAATTGAACGAAAAACATAATTGGTAAGAACGATGCAAACGAAAAAAAGGTTTTTATCGGAAAGGAGCTTGTAAATTTCTAGCTTTGTACGGAATAGGTCTTGAACTTTTGCGAAAATATTGTAAGATAAATTATTTTTTCGTTATTCTACCATACCTTCCTTCTTCCCCCTATTTCACCAAGAAATCGTTGTTCATATTTCAGTACACCAAAAAAATTTAATCAGTAGGGTAACATCAGTGCTATTGTTATTTTTCCTCAATTCTCCCAAAAATATTATAAACCACAGCAACATAGCCAATAATAATAATAATAATGATAATAATAATAATAATAATAGTAATAATAATAATAATAATAATAATAATATGAGAAGAGAAAAGATTACCACTGCATCATGATGGGCGCGCGCGTGACAGATTTCTGGAGTACAAATATCACTCAAAACGTACAATAAGGTGAGATATTTGTACTCGTCCCAGACCCACTGGTGGTGTTATTTGTACGGTTATTTTTGTAGTTGGATAAGAAATGTTTATCTTTTGAGGCATATATAACTGAAACACTTTACATGACGTTGACACTCACGCACTTTGTACTACATTGTCTAACATCAAATACTCACAGTACTCCACTCGTTTGCCAACCACATTGAAGGACAAGCATTGCCGATGCACTCTTTTTGGCTTTCGGGCTTTATGATAGAATCACAGAAGTTCTCGGAAACCTGCTGACTGGGATCAGTGGCGCTGACACAATTTACCATCCGGGAACTCACACCTTTGCCACACGAACTGGAGCACTAGACAATATAAATGACCGCTATGTGAGATCTGTTGTTGCAAGGTCACTGTCAATCAACCCCTCGGAAGAATTTTCCTTATTTTTCTCCTCAACAGAAAAAAAAAAGAAACCTCTGCCCAAATCTGATTGAGGTTCGAACAAACTTTGGAATTTTGAACTTTAAAAAAAGCTATTAAAGCATGAGGCAAAAGGGTAAAACACGCAATGTGATTAGTTTAAGGTTGAAATGTAAAGTAAAAGAAGTATATTGCGCCTTCCCCATATGGATATGCTCAAAGGTGCATTACAATAATCAATTTACCCCCAGCGGACCGTAAGCACATATAGGCACATCTGGCATCCGCTTTAATGCGGTCCATGTATGCTGGTACTCATTTACCTACCTCGGAAGGATGGAAAACTGAGTGAGCTTTAGCGGGAAAGAAGGTCAACCAAATGTTCAACCCTCGACCAGGCCAGAGATTAAACCCGGGACCTTAGAGTTGGGAGGCAGAGATCTTATCACTGCGGCAACCCCAATAATAATGTTTGATTATTGCCGTAGGTAGAATTAAAATAACCGATGTTTCGATTGTTGTTTTTCTCTGACGAAGGGTTATCGCTCGAAACGTAAGCTTTTACTATCCTAGAGGTGATGGTTAAACAACTCAATCTAGAGATGATTTAATCACGTGTAGCTTTACAACAGGCTTAAAACTCACTCTAGCGAGTTTGAAGTTTTGCGCTCGTCATTTTAAAATGAGAAGCTGTTCATATTCGCTTGAAAAATCCTTAGCCATTGTTACCCAATGGCATAACACGTTTATACGTGCCTTTCATTCTTTAGGAGAGAAAAACAGAGAAACATCTACCAAATAGTGTGATCAGAACATTCTTAACATCCAAGAATCAACACAAGGGCTGGAGACAAAGAAGCAACAATTTGTTTTGAAAAAAAAGAGTGAAAAAGGGAACATTCTACTATACTAAAACTAGGATTTGATTCAGACAAAAAAGATCAAATAAAAACTTTGTTAAGGAAAGTTTAAGAGTGCCAAGAAGGCAAATGAAGACCACTTTTATGAAATGGTTTTTGTGAAGTAAAATATATGGCTTTTTGAAATACTCAAAGAAAGGATTGATTTGGCATTATTAGAAAATAATCGGCCCAGTCCTTTGTTTACGATTACGATTGCCTTTAGCAATAGTTTTAGGGAAAATTACGCGAACAGCGTTCCTAAAACCGAGCATATGCAAGATTTTATGATTCAGATTCTATTTTCCTTTAGTCCAGTTAAAGGCAACTGAGAAAAAGGAAGAATATATTACCTCGGTCCAGTTTGACACAAACCACCTGACTTTGCAGGGACCTCGGTTACAGGGTTCGGTCGTTCTTGGTTTGGATGCAGGGTTGCAGTTACTGTTAGGCAGCCCTTGTGGGTCCCCTACACTGCTGTCTGTTACTCCTGCTACACATGACACGGTTCTTGATCTGGTACCTGCACCACACATGGCTGAGCACTAGGCAAATTAAAAAAAGGTCTGTTAAAAATGGCGGTTTAGTTTACGCAATTGACCAAGTTAATCTTTCAGCAAGCACAGGGTACTGAATTTGATCTCAAGCTCTGCTGAGTATCAAATTCTGCGTGACCTTCTTCTCCGCCAAAGCTTACTCAGCTTTCCATCCTTACGAGGTCAGTAGATGAGTACCAACTTCGGCTCGGAGCTAGCCTGCGATGGAAAAGAGTCCCGACCAGAAAAAGTAAAAAACTGTCATCCGCCTAAAACTACAGAAACTGTGGATAAGCGTTAGGAACCATAGGACATTAAGCACAAATAACAGGATTAAAAAAGGGGGGGGGGGGGGATAAGTCGAAGTTAAAACAACGGGATTGGAGTCTGGAGTCTATACTTGTCGGCCATGATTAGTTACGAATTACCAAAAAAACAGAATTGACAAATTCGAATTACAGGTTAATACTCAAACAAGAGAGTAGTGATCACGATGGCTTTTGTTCCGTCTGTTCTACTGTGGACATTCTTACTTCCCGAGACAAACGTTAGCCTCCGTTACGAACTATACTGATAATACCCAAACGTTTCGACTACAGTTATTGTTATAAGAATATTGTTACTGCTCCAAGAACGTTATTCATTATAAATGTCGGGGAAGATATGAAAAATGAGATCGCTTCAATCATGAAGTTGAACAAAATTTTTGGACATTCAAAACTAAAAACAAAAAGAAAACACTCTGCATTTCACGAAGTCCATCATCTGGTAGATCTCTATAAACGTTTTTTTTTTCTGTTACAGTTGAAATTCAACTCCAACGTGAATCCATTTTTATACTTACCGCTGACCAGTCGCCTGTATACCAAGTAGGGCAGTTTGCCGAGCCTTGACAAGGTCTCACGTTAGTTGGTTTAGCCTCAGAACAGCGGTCATCTGGTAAGGCCACACGTTGAAATGGATTAATTATATGCATACATTGAACCTGGCGAAATTGCTGACCTTGACCGCATGTACGAGAGCAGGCTCCCCAACGAGAAGTTTGCCATCTTTGGACAAAAGTACAATAAGTTTATTAAACGTATGAGAACAAGGAAAAGTAATTGAACTAAACTGCCTGTTGCTTCTTCTGTTTGAAGGACTAAATGTTAGTTGAGAGATAAAATTCGACGTTAAAATCTGTAAAAACGGTAAGAAGTTTCGAGGCTAGCACAATTTATTATAAGCTCAAAAACGAAATGATAGAAAAGCGTATATATGTAACTATGTATATGTATGATATCCAAAAAAGTCAGGCTACTAATTAAAAAATAATAATCTAAAAAAATTTAAGGAGAAGGACGTTTCTTCTAGCTTGCTCTTTTTTCGACAACCGTTATCGTAGTCTTCAGTTACGATATCGTATAGAAATCACGTAGTTAGTAATGAAAGTAGAGAAGAAAGAATTCGAAACTACAAACAAAGAGAGTCGTTCTCTCCTTAAATGTGTACTTATGATAAATAATAAGTTTAGGTATTATAACCGTACAGCCATTAAGTCTGTTACTAAAACATTTTGGTTCGGATAGAGTCACTCCTGCTATCAAGATTAGGCCGGATGAAACTAAAAAACAACATCTAATATTGTAATGTAAAACAATCGAAGTGTGATTTGCATTTTTTAAGGACTTTAAAGGGATGTCAAATGTCAGCAGAGTTTTCGAGGGTATGTTTGGTCGTACATGGTAACCCAATGCTTAACGCCATTTTGTTTGTCCATCATTTTCAAGGAGTATCCTCAGATTTTTGAACGGCGTGTTTTCTAAGCAAAGTGATTAGGTGTCATGTCGGGTACCTAAAAGTCATTCCGCTTAGTAATATTTTTACGTCTTATAAACTGATAGAAAGCTTGAAATTTAACGTTTTGTTTTACTCGTTTATGTCGCATATGGAATCATTTTCAAAATACTCGAGTCAAACTTTAGCCGGCATGGCGGATTTCTGTAATTGAAAATATATTCGGATTTCTTTTTTAAAAAAAATGATAAAAGTCACGAAATGTTCTTTTTTAGCCAGGTCTTGAAAAATTAGCTTTACTTTAGGGTTAAATTTACGAACCTTGCGGGGCATGGCTGCATGTTGCATTGTCTCACAGCATTAGGTTTTGTTGTGCTGTTACAGTACGTTTTGTCAACTTTGACGTAGTCGCGCTCACGAAAGCATGTTACTGATCGCCTTTGTTGACCTGAGGATAAAATAGACATGGTTTATATATATGTGTGTGTTTTCATGCCATTGGCTAAAGTGAAATTAGTAAGAAAGTAAAGGATTTCTTGCTAACTGTTAAATACTGTAACTTCGACTGATTTAGAAACCCTTCGGTAACCATATATGTCTCTGGTCTTTGACTACAAGCTACATTTTTAACGAACTTAGTGATCCATGGAGCTAGCGCTTATCTCAAACGAAAGGATAAAGGTTTTTGAATATTCGTCACGAGGCACCAATCAATCGCAGGTTAGCCCAAAGCAAGAAGTGGAAACACTTATTTTACCAAAGTATTAAAAATTTAAAGCTGAACAGAGTTAAAAAAGCTAAATCCTTTTACAAGCCTTTTGATCAATGGTGTCGGCGCCTATCTCCGTTTTTAATAGTGTTAAGCGGATGAGAGTCTTTAACTTCCCCTGGGCGGTACACTAATCTATCGAAGGCTAGCTCCAAACGGTCGCTGGTCGTTGTTTTACCGACCTTGTAAGGATGGAACACCAACACAAGAGATATTAGACAAAATAGCTGTTTTACTAACCTCCAGCACAGCTAGATGTACATCTTGTATAAGCACTTGTCCTCCAGATATATGTTGCTGTTGGTGGAAGTGTCGTAACAGAACTTGGCAACGAAAACTCATAAGTAACTCCAGGATTTGGCATACGGCTATCTCGCAATAGGATCTGTAAAACGATTTTTGTAATTAAATTCATACTACAGTTGTTACCATTGATTTAGGATTAGGGCGCATTTACCACCTCATCCCCTATTTCGGCCATGTCTAATATTTATTTCCCCTAATAGCAATACCCTACTTGCTACCTGTTACTATTAACTTTTGTTTTTCAGGCAATCATTTCCTCTTCTTCTTTTATTCTAACTTTGTAAATATTGTACCGTAATATTTAGGGAAAATATAAAGGTTTTGGTTGTCTAATAAGCTATTAAATTATTCAATATTTTAAGTTGCTACCACCAAAACTTCAGCTCATAGCTTAGTCGATAGAGTGTCGTGTCAGAGGTCTTACGAAGCACAATAACTGCTGTTTATAACACCCCAGTCCCTTACCACTGCATGTAAAGGTTCGGAAAGAGGCCCTTTAACATAAATCTTTTCAGGAGTTCCATAAACTCGCTTGTATTCCACAATCGTCCCTGCAGCTGGAATGTCTTTTGAATTTACAATGCGGTAGTCACCATTGAAAATGTACTTTCCAGACGAATCGGTCATTGCTGTGCAGTAATAAAAAAGAGCTTCATTAATAAATGAACCGTCTCCTACTGACGCATTACGTTATTAAAGGGACAGTTTTTTATTCATATGAGGCAGCTATGTGTTAATAATACACTTCAAATAACAAAATTATTTCAAATCAACCATTGAGCTTCCATCTCCCCCCCCAACCCTCCCCCCCCAAAAAAAAAACCACCGCCATTTTATTACACCGCAGCCTTGGTAGCCGACGAGGCACAAAGCACCAAATAAAGCTATAATTGCATCCAACAATCGTGAGTAGAATTTTTTTTCTAAACTTCATGACATTTTGAAGGTATCAAAACTTAGAAGTTTAAGGAAAATCATCTTCCCGAACAATTTTGGCATAGCTTATAACCGAGAATGCTTAAACCAAACAGACTCTTCTTTATCCGAAGAAGAAAACTGAATAATAAGTTATGCGTTGGTTATCCGAAGACTGTCAACATATCTAGGGTACTTTAAACAGATGTAATATTATGTTATTACCAATCCTGCACAAGGATTTTTTTAAAAAAAACCCTTGATATTAAACAATACATAGTACAAATACAAAGCAGTTTTACAGAAAATAGCAACACGCAAAGATAATGGAGTAAAGTTTTTGAATCAATTCTATTGATTTCAATAGTTTTACGTCTAAACTCGTAAAGTTTCTTGTTGCCTGTGGCTGTGGTTTTCCTGAATAACGAAAAAGGTTCGAATTAAAGTAGTATCATTTTGTATTCAAAACAATTCAGTTTGCCTTTACAAAGCTTTCTTAGTTTTTAACTTGTTTATCGTATTCAAGGAGTCAAAGCCATCTTACCTAAGAAATGATCAGAGTACCGAACTTCCTGAATTCTTACGTTTGTACTTCCCTTTGGTACAACCAGGAATTCCTTGTAACCTACATTAAATAATACAGTATAACAAATTAAACAATAATCATAAAAAATGTAATAATCCAAACCCAACGTGGTTCTGGATCCTTTGGGTCATGGTTCCAGAAACTTATTATTCTGAGGCCATCTTTCTATTCCACTTGCTTGGATTCCTCTGCCTAGAGAATTCTAGGATCGAAGGTTGTTTCAAAAGAACATTCCTGGTTTCAAACGCCTGGGATCCCGAGTCTTTCTGATCTGGGATACCAAATTGAAAGCACCTGGAATCTTCAGCCCATGAAACGAAGGATTACATATCTTAACCTCATGGAGCATCTGTCTTTCTTAGTTTGAATAACAAATCCAAACCACTTGGATATGAACACGTATCCTTCAACCAGGGATTCTATATCCGAACCAATCGGATTTCTGCAACCTAGGTTTCAAAGATAAATCACTTGAATTGACTCCTAGACCATTTCATTAGGGTTTTCCAAAGTTTATTCCTCTGAGATTTTAGTTAAAGTTTCTATGAAATTCATACATAGATTACCAGTACCTCTTTGGGAAGATCTAAGATGGTTTATTTTTGTTTTTGTAAATTTACCACTCTTAGGTGGACGGAGAGCCTTGAAGAGATAACGAAGACCCATGCGAGAAGGTTTCCGAGGACCTACGGTTTAACGTCCTTATCCGAGAAGACGTGAAAGTCTAACCATTTGCAGATGTTAGAACAAAGGCAGCACTTTCTCCTTAATTATTTTAAGACCCTAAGTGTTGGTCCGGCCGGGAATCGAACCCGAGCCTCCCGCTCAATAGATTGGCACCTTACCAACTAGGGTAACCAGGCGGCGGTTTATAAAGTTCCATAGGTAGGGTCTCAAAACGCAATACCAAAATGAGCTTAACAATAATTCAATTTGATGTTCTGTAACACTGTTATAACATAGGACATATAATTCCGAAAGAAAGATTTGAAACGTTTGCAGCTGACCAACTTTGAGTTGACATCGTGGACGTATATCTGAGTAAACACGTAAGGTGATTTTTGCTCTTTACCGACTAACTCAAACCTGGTAAGCGGTAAACCTTTATGGATTATTTTTCTCGTAAACACATAAGTCACTTTTCATGAACAAATTCTATGCTTCATTCCTTTATGAAATATAAAACTAAAAGAAATGAAAAACGAAATGCACGAAAATCTATAATACTTTCAAAGGAGATACTAAATAAAACACTGTTGAAATAATACTAAATATTTTCATTACCATCCCCTGTTTCGTCGAAACGTCCTTTATGAGTTACACAATTGCGGTTGTTGCCCTTACAAACCCGGCAGTTGTCCTCCGTTGCTTTTGAACCAAGAACACGATCACACCCTATTTGCTATAGTAAACACAAAAAAAAAGGAAGAAAAAATTTACGTGACGGTTGTGATAATGACGATAATGATGACGTTGATAATAGTAATGGTTGTGATGAAAAATATCATGATGGCCATCGTATTAATCATGATGATGAAAATGATCAAGCGTTGACGATAATGATGATAACTAGCGGTTTTTATTAAAAGGAGTGTGCTGCGAGCAGTTGCCGGGTTAGCCCAGTTGGTAAGGCGCCAGTCTGCTGTGCGGGAGGTTCGGGTTCGATTTCTGGCGGGACTTCAACTCAGGGTCTTAAAATAACTAAGGAAAAGGTGCTGCCTTTGCTCTAAAATCTACAAATGGTTAGACCTTCACGTCTTCTCGGATAAGGACGTTAAACCGTAGGTCCAGTCTCTCGATCTCTCTGTCGACGGATTTAAAAGAACCCACGCACTTCTCCCAAAGATCAGGGTTGTGATCCCGGTGTTGCGATCTGTTTCTTCTACTGAGGGCACTTCTTATCGGCTGCCAAGTTGCGCCTTAACACGTGAGCCGCTCAAGCGGACTTTCTAAGACCCTCAATTGTCTGACATCAACTGTATATACTTGTAAACAGGTTCTAAAAAGCCCCTATGGGGAAAACTTGTATATCTATCATTATCATCATTATTGTCAACATTTTGAGAACAAGCTCTCCCTCAAATTTCACCACTTGCTTGAAATATAATCAGCTAATAACAAATATGCAAGCAACAAAAATTAAACATGTACCTTATATGTGTTTACACATGAAGCAATTACCAAGTTCACACAAAAAAGCTTTTTTCCTTTTTGTAATTACTAGACAAAACAGTCAATAACTTTTTTCTTTGATTCGAAAAGATATCAATATGAATATTTGATTATCAGCAAATTTAAATCAAATTGTTACTTGTTGCTTGAAATTTTAGTTTTGGTGGTTTTTCAACGAGGAGGGAAATTTAAAAAAAACAAGAAGTTCGGTTTAAGGAATCAAAAAAATGAACAGTGATAAGACAAAGCTGTACTTGCATGCTAATTTTTTTCAGCTGTGAATACTGCCTACTTAGGTGATAAAATTATATTATTGTGAGAACCGATTCGCACCTACAGAGTGTCAAATCAGACAATTCAATTAAAACAAAAACAACGTGATTGCATTTGCAAGTCAATATAGTCGACTGTGACTCTTCAGTTGCAATTTTTTTCGATAAAATAAAACCTTTGTCATTGTAACAATATCCCCTTCAGTTTCAAAAACTATGATAAACGTAAGAATTTTTTTATTTTGAATAGTTTTAAAAGCTATTACAAAAGTCAATCAAGTTATTGTAAGTTGTATTGAAAGATATCAAAAAAAAAAAAAATCCTTGCTTTGACTTTATCTTATTTCGTTTTGCGAGCTCTCCTCAAATTTCACCACCAGACAAAAGCACGCTGTCGTTACGCGCGCGCTACACGTGTGACCATAGGCCTGTTACCGCTGATCATTGTACTCCGCGTTCACAAAAACATCCCTCGCTCGCAGCCAGCCTGTCCACAAATCCCCTTCAAAACTGGCTGGTACCCTCGTACCCAAACCTACTCGGCTAAATTGAGCACAGGTTGGACCGAGCGCTACATGTGTGACCAAAGGCCTGTTACCGCTGATTATTGTACTCCGCGTTCACAAAAACATCCCTCGCTCGCAGCCAGCCTGTCCACAAATCCACTTCAAAACTGTCTGGTATACTCGTACCCAAACCTACTCGGCTAAATTCAGCGCAGGTAGCCCGTTACGATTAGTGTTGCTGCAGTTAGTGATGATCATGATGACAAAATTAAATGATGATGATACTGACAGTGGTGATAACAATGAGGATGACAAAAGTTTTAGGAATTGGTAAAATCGACGGTAATCACAATCTAATTTGGATGGTGATCATCTTGATAACAATAAAATACATGAATAACGTATAAACTTTAACTAAAATGTATCATAGACGTATATCTGAATAAACACGTGACGTGGCTTTGGATTTTGGACAATCACAGCGGTGCATTTCAATTAGTTTCCTTCTCTCGACAAAATCTAAACTCTTTGTTAAGAAGTAAAACAAAACAATAATTTCCTTTTTACCTAAAACACTGATTTAATCAAGTGTGTTAAATAACAAAAGACAAACGATTTTCAATAATAGAAGCTAGTGATGAAGTTTATCTGGTGATTATAACCTTAAATATCAATTAATAATAATAATAATAATAATAATAATAATAATAATAATAATAATAATGTCTTTAATAATCTCAGATAAAATACATATCTTCGTTACATTATGAAAAGTTGATCCATTTACTTAATTTTACTTAATTACTTACCAAACATTTGCCATTGACGCAAATCTTGTAGGGATCCTTGTCACACATCGTTCCATCAATCACTTTCGGAGACATGCTAACATAGAATCCCCGTGTCTTGGGCATACAGTTTAACATGCAGTTGCTATGGCCTAAATACATCAAGCACAAAATTTTACTTACAGAGAAAAACTTTCTAACAGGAAATGGAATCTTTGTTATTAGCTCCATTGAGATGGGATTTAATTCGTTGTAAACTTTTAAGGAGTAAGTGTGAGTTCTTACAGAAAACAAAAGTTTATTTTTATATAATTCATTGGTTATATATTACCCCCATAGATACCCTCGGATGTTGTACGCTACATTATGAAGGAATATAACTTGTTACGTTTTCTTTAAGAAACCGGGTATAAAGTTTACTAGGATAATGGCTCCAACAGGTAAAACCAACTCGTAAATGCTCCTTTTAAAGAGATATAACTTGTCGTAACTGTTAAAGAACTAAGAAGTAACACTCACTGGCTATATACGGTTATTATAGGTACCCAAACTTGCAATAATCTTCATTTTGGGAGAACATAATTCGGTACATAAATCTAACTCACCGGGTAAATACGGCTCCCACATGTAATAACGGCCCCTGAAAAGCTGACTGTTGAATATAGCACACTGTTCGGAACGAAAATCTTGGGCTCCTTGATCACATTCCTTCGAAATATCAGAAAACATAGTTTTGCTCGTCATTCGACGCATTAACTTGTTACATTATGATAATAATGTTTTTGAGAACACAAAAGCTTAGAGTTATTATTAGCGTAGTGATCCCGGTGTTGTGGTCTGTCTCTTTTTCTGAGGGCATTTCTTGATGATAATATATGTGAGCCGTTCAAGCGGACTATCTAAGACCCTCAACTGTTAAACCCTGTAATCACTGGTGAAGCGCTTAGAGCAGTATATTGGATAAACGCTATATAAATATTATTATTATTATTATTATTATTATTATTATTATTATTATTATTATTATTAAAAGTATAAGGCTAAAAATATGTGTTTGAAGTTATTAAAATAATTAAACGCTTTCGGTACACTTGACCATTTTCAGGTTAAAAGCTTAGAATAACGGCATGTGTTGTTCGCCAGCCTACAGACGATGTTTACCTGAGTGTTGCATGTTTTATATTTGACGCTCGCTCCTTGACACGCGGGTTTCCCATTCACGCTTGAAGAAAAAAGGGGAAAAATTCATGTCAGTGGCATAAGTCTCAATATAAAAGAGTCTGCAGTTTGATAATATTTCTTGAAACCGGAAAAAAGTCATTTGTGTAGGAATTCGGGTGCCAATTTACAGTGCATTATGTTACATATTACGCTTTTGTTTTGTTAAAGCTATGTTTTGCTACTTTACGTGCGGGAGTTAGGTTGGCCTAGTAGTTTTCACTCACACCAGCCACCACTACGGACCCGAGTTCGAATCCTGGAGTTCGCACGTGGGCTGAGATTTGTTGATCTCAATCTGATTCCGAGGGTTTTTCTCTGGGATCTCTTGTTTTTCTCCCTCCATAAAATCGACTTTTACTCCAAAATCTGTGCCGTCAACCTCTTAAACAAAAGCTTCTGGCTCGGGAGATTCCACTCCCTGGGAGTAAGGGGCCAACCATTTGATTTGTGACGGTGGGGGGGGGGGGTGATTTTTTTCCGCAAGATATGTTTTTTCGTCCATGGGGTGGGCAGGATTTTTTCCCCTTCTATTGCTATACATATTTTGGGCTCATTTGCTTTGCATGCAATTTTTTTTCTTTAAAGTGAAGCTTGCAGGAATTTTTTTTTCAAAATCCCCCCCCCCTACCTCAAAAGTCAAATGGTCGGCCCCTAAAGACGTAATTATATTAGCACAAAGTCTAAGCATTTGCTTAGATAATTTTTTTGATTTTTGCGCAATCTGTTGATGATATTCTATATAACCCACATTAGTGAGCTAATCCATTGAGCTGGTGACTTACTTGTACGAACAGTTTCTTGTCTGTTGTTTAACACCCACACCACAAGTCCTCGAGCATGCCCTCCAAGGGCTCCACTCGCTCCAACCATGAGGATTATGTTGGGACTAGGAGAAGTTTGAACAAGAATGATTGAAGGTTAACATTATTGATTCCCCAGGATTTCTGGAAAGCTACTGACTTTCTGAAAGTTGTATTTAAAACTTTTATTTCGAAAAGAACTCCCAAAGTGTGTTCTTCAGTCAAAGTTCCAGGATTTTGAATTTTGAACTCGTGCACATGAATCCGTTTCTCGATATTTACAGACGCTCATAAAACCCCTGGCATTCTTTTATAGGTTTAAAACATTTTAATTTATTAATAAAACATTTTTATTCAGCGCCTGAAATAGATCAAACAGGTAAACCTGGTTTCCATATGCACTGGAAGATCGCAGACGGTTGCAGAAACAACAGACGTGTGTTTCTATTTATAATGTTTCAACGATCGCAGATACTCGGTGCGAAAATAGCAGCAAACATGTCAGTTCTCATTGGGCAGCTACTGACATGTGATTCAAGGGAACAATGATATGTTGGATATTGCCGCAGACCGTCCAAGACATGCGTTCCCACTAAAATCTTTCTTTGTCGTCGTGATCGTAACGGTCGGGAAAGTAGAATCAAGTTCTACTCTTCCGATTACTTAGATCGTGTGTCGCAGGCCGTCCCAGAAAACGTTTTGAGTGTTTCCATATGTTGGGAACATGACACAGAAAATATCGCCGACCGTGTCGCCGACCGTTACAGATCATATGGAAACCAGGCTTGAGTTTCGTGTTAATATAAGGCTATGACAACAAGATCTTTCCAACAAAATAAAAACACACAGTGCAACTTCCAAATCGTCTCTAAAATCATTTTGCTGTCTTCAAAATACCGTAACATTTTTTTTCTCAAAAATTACTAGTGTCTTTCAAAGCTTTTACAAACAAAATTAAAAAAAAAAGCAGAGAGATGAAAGTATGATCGCTTTCTTGCTTCTAAACCTATCAGTTTGGAAAAAATGTTGGCAATTTTCTTTTTTTTTCCTTTATCACTGTACAAGAGATAATCTATCTTGAAAGGCCTTGAAAATTTCCTTAAATTTGCAGAATCCTCTTAAAGAGCCTTTTAAATAATTAACATTTTCCAAATGCCAAGACTATGCGTCAGCGTTTAGTTTTTCGATGATAGAAAATGTTTATCCGGATTATTATCCTTATCCTTTGATTAATTCTCGTTTATATTTATTCACAGCAACTAATAAATCAGAGAGTTATTAATTTCTACGTCTGTCAACACAAAAGCAACTCCAAAGTAGCAATCTCTGCATCAAAATGCCAGGAAAAACTACTTAGTCACGGTAGCCCAAAATTTGATTGTCGATAGACAATTTAATCAACTTTGAGATGAACTGTTTGATCATCTCCCTAGATAGAGCACAAAGCTGACATTTCGTCGATAAAACGTTGATCTTGCGCTCGAAACGTCAGAGTCATACTCTACTTAGAAAATAATACAACTTTCAACCATAACTAGATCAAAGCACGTGTTTCTCTTGTTTTTTTAGGTATTATTATTAATCAACCAGCAGTGCAAAAGCTGATAGAAAAAAAAGAAAGAAAAATAATGGTTATACTGCTCTAATAAATTTTCTTTACGATTTGTTTAAAGTTTCAGATTAAAGGCAAGGGTCTAGCGCTTTCAATTTATTGATGGACGCTCTTTTTTTTAAGAAGAAGATCAGTTAATAAAAACTGCAAAGATAAAATCCATACGTTTTCCTGAAACGAAAAGTACAAAACACAGGATTGCCACTATTTACTGGATGTAAAATTCAAGGACTTTTCCAGGACTTTCCAGGACCTTTTCAAGCAAATCCAGGAAC
>JAOEHV020112143.1:0-15091 GCA_025447995.2 Isaurus tuberculatus | reverse complement strand
TTATAGAATGGTTTGCAAGCCAAACAAAATTTAAAACAGGTGATACTAAAACAATTAGACCTCTCGGCCTCATGGACCACGAGTTTGAATAGTCCATTCGGCCTACGGCCTCATGGACTATTACTCGTAGCCATTCGTCCTCGAGGTCTAATTGTTAAATATACAGTGAGTAGGATTGCTTAAAACTCAATTTCAGTGGTTTGTTTTTTCAAAATATCTATTATCAGCTGAACCAAAACTATAAAACCGATCCCGTTTGGTAAGTAAAACACGTGATTTAATCAATACTAGGTTGAAATGATAAATCATCGCTATAGATTTAGTTCAGTTAATTCCTCGAGTTGCCGCGTTAGATCGCCAGAAAGTTGCATTTCCATGCACTTTTCGTAATAGTTCTTCTAAATCTCCATTTCTCACTTTTTATATTACAATTTTTCAATGCCGCAGGTTGCTATATTTACCTTGCATTAACTTTTCGCAGGGTAAACCACTTTCATAATCTTTTTTTTGGAAAATTCATTTTTAACTTCAAAAACTTTCCCCGACTTTCCAAAAACTATAAGAGCCGCGTGGTTAGCACTGTAATCTGACGTAAGGATGTCAAAACAAAGCAAAACCCATACCAAACGATACTCAATTACCAAACAATAAAGCAGTTCTAGATTCGTAATTCATACACCATTTTACTGATTTGACAACATTTGCAAAGCTGGAATTTCTAATGGTTATCGCTTATGTCACATTCTGAAATAAGCTGTAACTCCGGTGACAGTCTTTTAATATCTGGTATAAATATTTAAGTTGATCACAGCTTCCCTTGGATAAAGTACAACCACAAAACAAATACAACACATTGGAATTACAGCAACACTAAGAGATCTACCAAGCTTTATCAAACAATCTTTTTTAGGCATACCTCTTGAATACCCGGTCACATTCGGTAACTTATTACAGTGTATTCTTCGTTCTTTACTAGCTGGGTATTAAAAAGTTACTCAATCTTTACTTTAATAATTCATTGGAGTAGCTTGGAAAAAAATAAAAATAGGAATGAAAAAATAGTGTTATACTAACAATAAACGGTACTCAACAGAGCTTCTTATATGTTGTATTTAAAAAAAATCTTTAATCAAATCTTCCACAATTAAAATGGCCTATCAAAACGACAGTTATTACCGAAATTGATTCGATAGGATCTACGCATCCAGGTTAAGCAGCGGAGGTTTTCGCACTAGCTATCTACATATTTTCAAATTATATCTTATATGGTTTGAAATAAAAGTAACCCGTCTTTTGACTCTTAGCAAAAAAATAAAAAAATATATCGACAATAAACAGCCTCAGACAGTTTCGATAGAAAAAAAAAATTACATAATTAATGGTAGTTGGAAATCATTCTAAAGCTATGTGGAATGTAGAAAACAAAAGAAAAACAAATAGATGGAGGAATTCTGCATTTTCATCTCCCGGGTAAAAATAGCAAAAGTTAGAAAAAAAATTGGAAGTTTCCCAAAGAATCCTATTGGAAAGATTAATTTCTCAGACAGTCTTCTACTTTTTAGGTAGATCTTGTACCGGGTTTGAAACAAGTTTGGCAAAACATCAATTGTGGCATATGGTTTGCAAACAAACTGAAAGTAAACATTTTAAGTTTTTAAGAGGTTTTGAAATGCTTTTTTTTTTCCAACAGAGTGCTATTTATGAAACAGAAACAAACGTGGCTGCAATACATGAAAATAATTTTGAATAACACTTTTGGAAGAAAAATTATGAACTGCATGATTGAAAAGTATATGAACTGCATTACAAATAAACTCACTTCCAAACGGCTAAAAAAGCAAGTTTATTCTTTGTTTTTGGAGCTGTACCAAAATCGAGACTTTCTGGAAATTCCAAGAGAATTTTTTTGGTAGTATAGGTTAGATTTTCATCACAAAACAATCTAGGCAACTCTCAAAAGAGCTTTAAATGATGTGAAAAGTTCAATCTAAAAGATAAACAGATGTACTAAAACTTTTACACTAAAGTAATTACTTAAGAGAAACATTTAGTAATATATCTGGCAGAACACATTTAATAGAAGGAAGTTTCTAATATATTACAATTTCAATGTTTTATCTTAGAGCAACTAATGCAAACATGTGCAAAAGGGACCTTGACAGATGCAGCTCTTACTATCAGTAGAAACTGATATTCACAAGACAGATAACTTGTTCCCAGTGTTTGGGTAACACCATATTTCTATGTAAATCTCTTTTGTGATTACAAGTTGCCATTTTATAATAGAATATTTTCTATCAGTTGACACAAGGTGTCCATATGTGAGCAACTTCTAAGCTTGTTACAAGAAGTAATCTGGAGTACGGCGTGTGACATGAGGTTCTCCTCTTCTGGGTGCTGGGTCAAACTGCAAACTTTAAGAGAACATCATTCTGTCAAAATCAGATATTAAAAACTCTATGGAGGGAAGTAGAAATTAAATACCACAAATTATCTGGACAAAAAAGGGAAACTATAATAAATTTTAAAATGATTTATATTAATGATGAGTATAAACAAAATATTAAGGGACTGCATCAATAGCTAGAAGTACTTCCAGAATACAGTCTAAAAGGTCTATGGAGTTGTGTCCTAGAAAGACATAGATGCACGGTGTAGTGGACAATGTAAGGGTATCTATAGTTAGTAAAGATACTAACCATATGCTGGCCAAAGCATGCTGGAAAAAGATGGCAATAAACTATTGTTGTTGTTAAATTGTAGGTAGTACAATGGTAACATGGTTGGTGCAATTGGTAACACATCTTTCTTTTAGCCACAAGGTCCCAGAAACTTTAATACTTACTTTTCAGTTATAATGTCTTTATGTGCATGGACTGGTTCCCCAAACCCCCAAGCCAATGGCTCATGGCTTAAGCAGTTGATGACTGTTTTGTGGGTGTAAGTAATTCTATGAAGGGACAAAAACTGGAGATTGTGGAGAAAAACCCTAAGAGTCAGATTGAGATTGACAATCCACAGCCCACACAAGACCCTCCGGATTTCAAATCAGGTCTGTAGTGATGGGAGACATGAGTGATAAACACTTGGCCAACCTGACTCCCCTTAAACCTATAGACTGTATTCCTGATACAATAAAATTTAAACTTTTGGTTGACTGCTTTTGCCAAAATTGACACAACTCAAATTGGTAAACAACCAGCAGCATCTGATTGGAGCTAATCTGCAACTGTGTTTCTTCCAGAGGGAGTCAAAGACTTAGCAACACAGAAAACAGCTAACTTGCAGCTCAAACAAGACTTTTAAATAACTTGTTTTGTATTCAGACGTCTAAGGTTAGACATAAGTGCTAAAAATGGTTAATAGCTTTAAAGTACTTTTGCTTGTTTTGCATAGCAGTGAAAAATATTGTTTGATGATGGGTGAAATTACTTACAATGAATATTTAAGTGCATCATCTAGCTCCATGATAGCAGCCTGGTTGCCACATCTGTAACAGTAGTTTGGTGCACTGAAAATTGTTACAACATTCCTATCATGGCACCAGTTATATCCCTGATGGAAACAAACGACATGGAATCAGTACCACGGTTCTTCCAACTTGAACATAGTAAGGGGAGAGAGAAACAATATAGGGGGAGAATGAGTGCTGAATGCCCAACCTTTCTTGGGAGACCAGGGAAATGCTCCCCCGGAAAATTTTTGAAATCTGTGACCTCTTTAAGTGCAGAAAACAGGTAGCCAACATCATCAAGGTGACTAAATGGAGAAAAACACCCCCATCATTTGACTACATGAGCAAAAGTTCTTAAAAACAATGTTGAGCTCCGAAAATCGGAATTCAAGATGGCGAGTGGTGAGCGTGGTTTTGGCGAACTCATCGTATACTTGCTTCAAACCTTTATTAGATTTTCCAAGACATTTTCCCAAATAGATTCGCACAATTAGTACATCAATATCCACTCTACAAAAAGGGCACTACAGCAGTCCTACAGAATAAGCACGCAAAGTTTTGCCGTGAAATTAGAAAATTCTGAAGGGCATCACGGCAAATTGCCTCATTGCTGTCGGTTATTTCAAGCCCTGGAAACACAATATTTTAGATCTAACAATCTTCTGGAACTGAGATACGCAATCTGAATAAAAGTCACTTTTATAACTACATACTTCCATGACAAGCTGATGTGCTCTAGCTACAAGAGTTAGTCCATTGGTGTGGTTGAATGTTTCTGAAATGTCCTGTCCAAATGTATATCCTGCCCCACGTGGGGAGATACCCCAGCCACCACGATCATCTGGGTCACTCCACAATAGATCACACATTGGACCCTGGATAAACAAGATGGCAATTACCAAAATCAATCAAAGATTTATTTTGGAAAGTTATTTATTTAGTAGTTGTTAGCCATTATTTAAGAGTCACACAAATCTGTACAGCTTTATAATCTTTTGAGTTGCTTTGAAAGATTTTCAGCTTGAGTTGTCTCATTCCAATAACTTTTTAAGAAATGTTGATAATAAGGTGGAAATATTTAATTATTGCAGTAAAAAGAGTAGAAATCTGAGCAGCAATTCTGACAAGTGTTTAAAGTTAGATTCCTACTCTGCATACAAACAAAAACAAAACCATGAACAGAAAATTAAAAAATTAAAGGATTTCCAGGTAGTGCAAGAATCCGTTTCATAAATGTGATGCAGGTTTTACTCCTTGAATGCCCTCATTATTGCAGAATTAATTTCATATTAAATTCATATCTGTTAGTAGTGTGTGATGGGTATAATCACTGGGCACATCTAGGAGCAATAACATCATAAAACATGCACTGGTAAGTATCAACATAAGGAATAACAACAACTTACTTCATGAGGAACTTCTTGTATTCTATCTAGTGCACGGATGTGATCAAGTGTATCAATGGAAGGTGACAAGCCGCCATGAAGGCAAAAGATCTGAATTTAAATACAAAAAATTTAGAATGATTCCATCTAAAAACTTCTCTGGACAAACCAGTCATTTAGCAAGATTATACCTTGTCAGACAAGAGCTCACAATGACAGTTTAAATAGCTCTGAAAGATGCTGTTAAACAAATATGATTTATTTACTCATTGTGTTTTCTTCACCACTTTCCTAAGTGAGTCCTTTGCTTGAAATAAATATTAAGCTAAAAATGAAGTGGATAGCAGATAAATTAAAGCCATTTAAATCAAACCAGTGAAGGGTTTCAAACTGCCTTAAAAAAACAAATACTATTTTATAAGTGTTTTTAAAAAAATGTTAGAAAAATCTTTTAATATATTTTTTGGCATGGTCCAGACATTGACCACACAATGAAGAAACTAATATAAAAGCAGGCTACAATAATATATATATTACCTTTTTGAGCAAGCTACAAAACTTGAATTTCACATCTGGTTAAGTCAATATCAATTAAAATTTTGTCTTGGTATCATGTAAATGTGTATGTGTAGATTTACAGCAATGGAATGATGAACTAGTCTTGGAGTGAAACTTAAGGTACAGTACAAATGTAAACTGCCCCAAAGAATTAAGAGTGTAGTCTTACCTGCCCATCTACAAGTGCTGTAAGAGGTAGGTAGTCAAAAAGATCAGTGAAGTATTTCCATACATTTGCGTTACCATATTTCCTTAAACATTCATCGTAAAATCCATAAACTTGAGTTATCTGTCTGCTTTCATGATTTCCTCTCAATATTGTTATTCTGTGTGGATAGCGAACCTAAAAAATAACAAACATGTTCAGAAATTTTAGTTTATGCATTTTTTACATTCTGATTGGCTGACTGAATCTTGGTAATCAGCTCATATTTTATGACCTTTCAGGAAATTGATGCTGAATAAAAAATTGGAACAGGAATCTAATATTCTCTAAACAAAATGGAAGAAAAAACAGAGTTTGTAAGTACTGTAAGCTTTCAACATGTAAACTTGAATTTTGGATTAATGTAATTTTTGTTACAATATGTTTTACAAGTCAGGTAGTACAAGTCATATGCACTGGTATCAAAAATTTGTAGCAACTAATTTCCTGCTTTTTATGTCAGGGATTTTATGTCATTTTAATGGATTTATAATCTATTAAACTTTCCCAAAAGTTTAATCTAAATATACAAGCTTTCAGAATGTTAGGAAATTTCGAGAAAAAAATTCAGTGCTTTTTTGCTATCTGTCACTTCATATCAACTGAGTGTCACTCAACTAGTGGACTTAAGTGAATCTCCACTGATGTCACCATTCACATTTTGCTTTATTAGCAGAGGATTTTTGGTAGCCGAACTATTAAGGTAAAAGATGAGAATTTAAAACTTGAAAATATTTGTCAAGCAAACAAAATGATGAAGTAACAGGGTTTTTAAGAAAATATTTGAGTACCAAACAATTCAGATTAGCTGATAAACAAAACTGCTAATAATTATTTCTCAATTATCAATTAGTATGTGCTAGAATTAAACAAAGTATACTTGTGACAAATGTTATTTAACAAAAACACTCTAGCTATCTTTTAAAGAAGAAAAGAGGAGAATAAAAGAAAGCCTACCTTTAGTGCAACTAGCAGAGCAACTGTTTCTACTGAGTAGTATCCTCGATCAACATAATCACCCATGAACAAGTAATTTGTATCTGGTGATTTGCCTCCAATCCTAAACAATTCCATCAGATCATGAAACTGACCATGAACATCTCCACAGACAGTCACTGGACATTTAACTTCCTGCACATTTGATTCTTTACTAAGAATTTCTTTTGCCTAAAAAAATTTTCAAATATTTTTTGTTAAAAGCCTGGAAAGAACACATGGAATGAGGTCTTAAAGTGTAGATATAAGTGAAAAAGAAGATGTTAAGCCTATTCAGGTTGGAAGATACCCCTGTGCGATTTGTGAATGACGTGTTGGAGTGAGCTCCTTATTGTGTGACAAACAATAAGGAACATGATAAACAATTTAAATTGAAAGGGAAAATGTTTTGGGGTAAAACTACTTTGAAGTTTGAAGTGAAATGATTTTGAAGTGGTGGCAAGGTGACTCAAAATGGGAAAGAATAGCAGAGGGGGAAGGCCTTGGGACAAAAAAACAAGTATCATACTTCCTGCTACCACATGTGTTAATTACAGAAAAAAATTATTCAAAAAGACAATGAAGGCTAATGCTTGTTTAAAATGTCAACTTTCCAAAAACAATTTTCTGCGATTCACCCTTCTACCTTGATTTTTCGTTTTGACAATCAATGAGTAACATTTTGAAGGATATCAGCAATATCAATGAATTGCCTTACTGCAATTAATCTTTGATGTTTTCTTGAACTTAAATGGGTCTAAATACACCTGGAAGTAAAAACCCGTTAATATCTTTAGAGTCTAAGACAATGCCAAGTATTTATTGAAATACAAAACAAACTATTATGGCGGCTTTAAATTTTCTGTACGCAGGAATATTTTACATGGAATTTAATTTTAAGTTAACCCTTTTAGGTAAAATCCGGGTCATATGACGCCAAAAAAGATACGAAATTCACCGACTAAACCATAATATTTTTATAAAAAAGCTTCACAAGATAAAATAAATGGCAATGTAATCTTTTGCAGAATTGCTTTGGGAAAAGTGTACCAAAATTCAACATGGCGGTGAGACAACAATTGTTTTTAGCACCATTTATTTAAATGTGCTTTAACAAGGCAAAATGGCAAAAACATCAGAACCTGATTTCAAGTAACGTGAATGAATCAAGCAAAGGTGTCTTCCACGACTCTGTTTTTGGATGGGTTTATTTGCTAAGTGTGAAATATAAAGTTTTCCGCCATACTCGAAACTGTTACTTTTAATATTGCTATTATTATATCCAATTGAAAATATAAGATATCCACATGAGTTATTTCATTTTCCATGAATGAAATACGAGAAAATTCAGAAGATCATACCTTTTCGCATAGTGTCTTTACTTGGGCCTCAGTGAGTTGTTTGCAATCGTTAAGTTGTTCGATCCATTGCTCAAGATCTTTCGCGCTCGTTTTATCGTCGACCATTCTAGTTTAAATTGTTCAATTATTTTCAATGCCTATAATGTTTTATTCTTATAACTTAGTGTCAGTTAAGGAACTGTTGCACAAACTTCGAAGATCCTGTACTCTTGTTGAAAGACTTACGACAGATTTCACCAAAATGTCTGCATGGGAAAAGCTGTGGACCGGCGGTAGCATGAAACATCATTTACCATATTAGAGCATTTTTTCCATTTAAGGAAGCTGGGGGCACGGCTCTTGTTGCCATGGTTGTATGACGTCACACTTACATAAAATAATAATATTGTTTCGCAAGAAACGTATCCTGAAGCCATATAAAGACAAAATGTCCAAATATGAAATTAATACAAACATTCTTTCCAGTCTTCCAAATGGTATTATTATTACGCGGTTTTGAAGGCTTTCCCTGGAAGTGTTGAACTTGAGGGTTGGGTGGTGTGACAAAGCATCAACCTTTTGGCTACCACAAATCAGGTATTTATGAGTTTCTTTCACTGAATCCACATTGCACTCTCTGTATGTTTTTCGTTAACGAGTTGCTTAAAATCGACCTTAACGCGTTGTACAAGTAGTGCTTGAATCAAATTTAGAACACTCATTGCGGGTTGTAAACTGTTAATATAAATAAAGTTTTCGTTTGTTTTTCTACCACAAAAAACGATCTCACTAAAGCTTTCAAAAACTAAAGAAAATTGTTACAAAGAGACAAAAGATTGGATCGTTTGAAAAACTTATACCTTTTGACTTGTTTTTTTCCGTGATATGCATACCCTGTTCGTAAATAAAATAGAGCTTTAGCTTTACTTATTTCCTCGTCACGTATTTTGCATGTTTAGCTTGAAGGGATTGTGTATTCGTCTAAAAGCTGCAAATTAAAAAAATGTCGGTGTCTTCGTAGAGAAAATAATTTGTTACAAAGCAGAAAAAATAAACCTTCATAAGATCTGTTTATTCTTCCAAAAACGATTGCTAACGAATTTTCATAAAGACCTAAATAAAGCGATTATTAATGTTTTATAATTCTCGTGCTATTGTCTTCCTGATAATTACTTTTTCTGCCGTTATTTTCAAATCTTAAATTATTGTATTGTAACTTTTTCACTTTCCTCAAGTTGTTTTGCATCATTGCTTTTCATTTTCAATTCAGCTCGTGTAAACTAATAATATTTTTCTTACAGGACATAATATTTAGCAATGGCATACCCCCCTCCAGGAGGATATGGTGGATATCCTCCAGCCTACCCCCCTGGTGATGTATGTTAACTTTTATTTACTTATAGCTTTTTTCTTTTCAAAATATATATCTTGTGATTAATTTGTCAAGTATATTTTCAGCCATCTGGTTATCCCCCTGGTCCGGCCTACCCTCCTGGCCCTGGTTATCCCCCTGTTCCAGGAGGTGGAGCTTACCCCCCTGCACCTGGTGGCTACCCTCCACCTGGAGGGGTTGGATACCCAGGTACAATACAACAAGAATATGGTCCTAGATTTGTTCCAACTCATTAAATATGATTTTATGGTGATAAACAGTTTTGCCCTTGCTAATAGGTGTTGAATATTGGATTTAGATATACTATAATTTTTCACTCTTTGAATTTGTATTATTTTTATTGTGACAAAGATAAGGGTTTTAAGGCAAAACTTTTATATTTAAACAAAACAACAAAACAAACAACTAAAGATGTGATCAAAGATTTCCATGCTAATCAAGAACATAAACTATGCCACAATCTGGTCTCTCAAGGCTTCTTCTTCAAACACATGATATTTAAATTAATCTTTGCCCAAGCTAAACAGTGAGCTGGCAGACTGCATGGCCAACAGAAGCGTTTGTAGCGCCAGGTGTACAGCTCGGCTGCGGCTGCAGTGATTGATTGATTGATCTTGTCATCTGTGCACTGTCTAAATTACCTCAAAATATCTTAATTACCTTATGATTCATTATAAACAACACCCTTCCCTTGTCAAACCTATCTTGCTGAGGGTCAATTCACTTGAAGACATGACTACACTCTTCATTTTCTGGCTAGGTTCTTTCAAGTGGTGAAAAGTATTGCCCTATGTGTTGATCTTCCAAATTTCAAAAGTTTCTCAGTCATAACTTTGTCCAGACCTTCTGATAACCTCTTCAGATAACTGCCTAAGTTGTATGTGTTCGAACTATCAGTTGGCTTCAAATCAAACTTAAAAAATAATTTATCAAGAAAAAAAGGGAAATATAAAGAACTAACAAAAATTCTGGATAGGTGCTTTAGGTGTTTTTGCTAATGAATTGTCAGCTTTGCCAACCATGCATACAGAGTTAGGTTTTGATGATAAAGATCAAAAGTATGTTATTCGAAAAATGAACATTGCAATTAGGACAACATACGACATATTTTGTCGTACAAACAAAGAATGGTGCAGTCCAGAACTGATGATCTGTTAACAATGATAGTATAACCTATTATTAATTGTATATTTCATTTTTTTAAAAGAATTTAATGTCATAGATTTTTTCCCCTCCTTTGTTTTGTTACTTACTGCAAAATCTAATATGTATACGTGTTAATACTATAGATCTCTAAGCAGTGAGGTTTATGATTGTTTATTGCATAAAGCTATAATAAAGTTGCCATGATTATATATAGCATGACTATAAATTAATGCTCCAGTATGATTCAAAACTTGCACTGAAAATGGTTTTTAAACAGGGAACTAACATATGTTTTCATATACTTAAAACATTTTTAAAGCTGGTAGAAGTAAATGAAATCTTTATTGTTAATAGGAGGACCCCCACCTCCTGGTATAGCACCTGGTTATGGGGGTGCCCCTCCTCCCACTGGACCAGGTGTCCCATATGGTGGCCCCCCACCTCCGTCTGGTCCAGGAGCACCATATGGAGGGTCTGCTCCTGTATCTGCCCCAGGGGCACCATATGGTGGTGCCCCACCCCCTTCTAGTGGACAGTTATATGGTGTCCCACAGTCAGGGGGTTATTCATCACAACCACCACAGCAGAGTTATGGACAACAACCTCCACAACAAGGGTATGGACAACAGCCCCCACAACAAGGTTATGGTCAGCAGCCCCCACAACAAGGGTATGGTCAGCAGCCCCCACAACAAGGGTATGGACAACAGCCCCCACAACAAGGGTATGGACAACAGCCCCCACAACAAGGGTATGGACAACATTCCCCACAAACACAAGGTGAGTGATGGTCGATTTTTTAATTTGTTTTTAGAATAAGATATTTGTTTGTAACTATGTTAATATGTTCAGAGACTTATACTAGCTAAAATATACAAGTTTAACTTCCATTTTGGAGTTCTGTTTATTACAAAATACTGTATGTTAAATAATGGTTAGTTATAATGAATATGTATTATTTTATTTAATATATATAGAGGTATTGAAAATGGAACTTACACAAAAGTGCAATTTTTTTAGCTTTTAATTGTAAAACTGGAAGGTTGTTGGCAAATTGGAATATTTATTAGTCTCAATGAAAGATCAAGACCATTTAATGATCATCATTATAACAAAAGGTAAAAAAAAAATTGTACTGTATGTAGTGCCTTCCTCAAACCCTTCCATCCAAACAGCACCTTCATCTCACTCTCCACTATTCACTGCCAGGTCTCCTTTGGTCTTCCTGTCTTTCTTCCCCCTTCAGTTTTCAGGTTAGAACTACTTTCATGTTACTGCTTGATTTTCTTCAAGAAAAAAATTATGCAAAAAAGAACCTTCCCCCCTTCTCTTCCATTTTTTTTGGTATTCTGTTCCAGACATAAGCAAATAAGTGGAATTGATAACTATGTGAATGTCCTTGAATCAGTGATAAGACTGTTTAAAATAGGGTATACGCAGTGAAATGAATAATTATCATGATAACTAGAAATAAAAGTGTTTTTGAAATATACGCTGGCTTTTAACTTTACTGCAACTTTTCACTTTGCACTTTGTTTAACCAAATGTGAACAATAGGTTAGAGATAATTTTTTATTACTAATCTTTTCGTGTTCTATCCCAACAGGCTCAAAACCTCCTCCCAGCAGACCAGCTCCACCCAAGGTAAGAAATAAATGAAAATAATATTAAAAGTGAATGGTTAATTATTTTATGCAATTAGAATGTTTCTCAACAGCATGCCTTTAACATAAATCACACTCCTTTGAGGATGTGATCACACCATATTTTTCCCAAAAGAAACAAAGTCACCAAGTGCTGCATATCGCTCTTGAATGGAAAGGAAAAATAAAAATAGAACATTTATATAGCGCTTATCCAATACTGCCCTAAGCACTTCACAAGTGATTACAGGGTTTTTGACAGTTGAGGGTCTTAGATAGTCTGCTAGAGCGGCTCGCATATATTATCATCAAGAAATGCCCTCAGCAGAAGAGACAGACCACAACTCCGGGATCACTACCCTACTCAATATCAAGGTTCGAGAGACTGGACCTATGGTTTAACGTCCTTATCCGAGAAGACACAAAGGTCTAACCATTTGCAGATGTTATAGCAAAGGCAGCACCTTCTCCTCAGTTATTTTAAGACCCAGAGTGAGGGTCCAGCCAGGAATTGAACCCTGGCCTCCCACACAGCAGACTGGCACCTTACCAACTAGGCTAACCAGGAAATGTGAAGGAAAGAGAAAAGGAGTTTGCCAAAACACATTCCTGAGGAAAATTCTAGATATCATTGAACCAAGTTTGGATCTTCATAATGACAGATTTACACTAATCTGCTAACAGCTATGTTAGCAGATGTGACCAACATCACATATAATTTGCCGGCAGCCTAATCTCCTAATTATTCTTCATCATGGGTATCCATAGCAACCAGGCCCCTATTTAACAGATGTGACTAACATCACATATAATTTGCTGGCAGCCTTCTCCTAGTCATTCTTCATCATGGGTATCTTTAGCAACCAGGCCCCTATTTAACAGATGTGACCAACATCACATATAATTTGCTGGCAGCCTAATCTCCTAATTATTCTTCATCATGGGTATCCATAGCAACCAGGCCCCTATTTAACAGATGTGACCAACGTCACATATAATTTGCTGGCAGCCTTCTCCTAATCATTCTTCATCATGGGTATCCTTAGCAACCAGGCCCCTATTTAACAGATGTGACCAACATCACATATAATTTGCTGGCAGCCTTCTCCTAATCATTCTTCATCATGGGTATCCTTAGCAACCAGGCCCCAATTTAACAGATCCCATTGCACCTGGTTTCTGTAGTGTTGAGCAGATGAGAATCTTTGACTTTCCCTGGGTAGGACACTCAGATAGCTTTCCAGTCCTTGCATAGAATTTTATAGAACTGATCTACTTAATCTTCAACTTTATTCCATTTTAGGCTAGTGCTAGCTCAACAGCACCACTCACTGCACAAATGGGCCAAATGTCACTTCAGCAGGTTGGTTTGAAATATGACAGTTTTTATAATTATAACTTTTACTGTTGATAGATGATGATTGATAGTTTACCCTGATCAACATTTTCCTCTCTCCCCTAAAAACATTTTGCAAAATTTTTCTAAGTGTTTCACAAAATAACTTTCATTGAGTCAACTAGTTTTTAACATATCACAGGTCACCTTGAATTGTGTGTTAGGCAGTCAAAGTATTTTTTATTATTTTCATTCAATTTTTCTTAACAATGGTAAAAGTTTGGCCTTTTCTCTTCCAGTGACAAAACAGATGTCAACCTGTATCAAATTATGGCCCGACATGAGATGAGCCTAGCTGCTCGACTCAGCTTAAACTCAATCTGTGTATTGGATAACCCTCCATAAAAGATCTTATAAAATGATATTTTTTTTTGCAGTTAACCAAGATTAAGTTAACCAATGATCAGAATGCTGAAAATGTAATAACCCTGCAGGTTGAAAATTTAATAAATCAAGATATCCTACCATGATTGAGAAAATTGTAGCAACTGCCAGTACAGTATAAAATTTTATATTCAAATGATTAGAGAAATTACCAAAATCTTTGTGCAGGAATATTTTTAAGCACTTGCATCAATTTGATTTTGAGAAAATGTTTTAATCAATTTAACCAACAGAAGTATGGTCATCCAACTGTAGTCCCAGTTCAACCCTTCAGTGCTGAGGCAGACTGTGAACTTCTCAGGAAAGCAATGAGGGGAATGGGTATGAATTTCTCTAAATTTTGCATCTATCAATGTCAAAAACTTGGGGGGGGGATGGCAGGGAAGATGATGTACCTGACATTTTGTGTCTTAATTACATTTGCTGGCATAGCTGCCACATGGTCATGTGTTCAATCCCTGGATCTGAAAAGCTTTGAAAATGTGTGCAATCTTCTTTTCCATCAATGCTGACTCAGCTCTCTATCTCTTGGAGGTTTGTAAATAAAAATATTAATACCAGTTTGTCCTGGAAACTAACTTGCAATGGGTTAGTGCCCCATTCAGGGGAACACTCAACATTCATTTCACAGAATAGTAGTAATGGTCATTCAAGAAAAACGTATTGATTTCACACTAACAAAGATTATTTTAAAGTAAAAGGTTATTGTTCACCATCAGGAACTAATGAGCAAGCATTGATTGACATCATTGCAAAGAGGTCCAATGCACAGCGAGTGGAGATAAGAAAAATGTACAAAACAATGTTTGGGAAGGTGAGTATAATCAAGGTTTTTTAGGAAAAATATCTTTAGCCAAGTTGAGTAATGCCCCAAACAGAAGATGTGGTGTTATTAACATTATTAAAAAGGGTACTATGTCTTTAGTTATTGCTTTGAATTTAAGATATCAGACAAAGCTAGACACACTAGTCCTCGAGTTAAGTTGGTTTTTGGGTGAAGGGCCAACAGTTCCACCTTAAACAACAAAATTGTAACTATTTATAGATGTCTTTAGTTATTGCTTTGAATTTAAGATATCAGACAAAGCTAGACACACTAGTCCTTGAGTTAAGTTGGTTTTTGGGTGAAGGGCCAACATCATCATCATCATCATCATCATGCATTTAAAGTCCGTTGGACCCTTCCAGGGGTGTTGGACTGTCTCTTGGCAT
>JAOEHV020112142.1:9968-29276 GCA_025447995.2 Isaurus tuberculatus | reverse complement strand
GGGTACGCCTTTGGCACACACCTTATAATACCTCAGCCACCTCCTCCATTACTTTAGCCTTCTCCTCCCCAACATTTGAGAAGCCTGAATATGTAGAGGATATAATTTGATGATGGTATTCTGTTGCAGCATGAAATTTTCATGAAATTTTTTCGTTATTCTTGAAATTTTTGTTGGTTTCATTTTTTAAAAGTCTTTGAAGAATCCATTTGAGTCCTCAAGGTTGCTAAACCAGTTGTTTACCTTTCATGCCAATTTGAGCCCTCAATATCTGCATCTGGGTTGTTTGTATATGAAAAATGTGTCAAAAGATTATACAGCATGTAAATCTGAAGCAAAAGGTAATGCAAAAATTAATAATGTGGACTTTATCTAAAAAAGCATCACTCAATGGAATATATTTAATCAATTACATCCAGGACCACAATGTTGCATTCATGGAAACAAGTGCGAAAACAGGATTGAATGTGGAATTAGCTTTTATGGCAGTAGCAAGGTAAGAGGGATATTTATAGATAGTTTCACATACGAAACATATGCTGACTGATTCAGTAACAACATCAGTGATAGAAGAGGAAGTATAAAGTCTTCCACAAGCCAAATGTGACCTTAAAATGCTTTAATTGCTCCTTAAACCCCTGAAACACTAGTGTGACTGTATTCTTGAGCTAAACACTTTACCCAGTTCTTTAGAAACTGGTACCAACTTTCATTAAGGGTTAATCTTCTATGATTTAGTGCCCCACCATGGTGGGCTGAGGCATACTAAAACCCTTTTGCTTTGCTATTCCTTAAAATGGGAGTAACGGCGGTACTAATGCTGTCAAATCAAGGGTATAACATTGTGTCTATCTGCAATTAGCAACTTTGTCGAGACCCTAATTCATCGAAGGTTAGCCAACAGCAGTAATTATTCTTGAGCCTTGTCACCTGGACCAAAGCAGGTCAAGTGTCTTGCTCAAAAGAACACAAAATATTGGTATGGCTGGAGTTCGACTTGAGTTGCACATCACATGTACTACAGGGATGCAATGCTGCTGTTTTCTATACACAGCGCTGTTTAACCTTTTTCCTGAAAAGAACGCAAGTATTAGTTATGAGTTCCTTGTTACGTGTAAGATACTAAGTACTTAATATAAAACAATTAGTAAAATAATAGGTTCGAGACTGTAATGTAGCCGGACTCCTGTGTAATATCTAAAACCTGTGTTAACCATCGATGTCGTGTTCATGAGTCTGAAACATCGAGCTTTTTATGAAAAACACTTGAGTTATGGATCAAAGAAGTAATATAAACAGATATTAGTATTAAGATATTAGTATTGCTATGAAAAAATTATTTGAGCCAATCATTGTCTCCGTATTTCACGGTATCTCCTCTATGACGTCAGTGACTTTATATCTTGAAATACAAGGACAGTTACCAAGTTTTTCTTTCACGGTATCTCCCACTAAATGACGTCACTGACGTGAGATCCTGAGATATCACGACTGACAGTGGTCAAGTTTTGGGTGGATTAAAACAAAGATCAACATTCGGTTTTGTTCTTTAGGGATATCAAACACAGAACGTTAAAGAAGTCATCAGATGAAAAGTTTAACATTGCCAAATATGTGGAATCAGAGCGAGAAAAGCCAGGGTGTTGCTCTTGACAAGCTAGCTTTCTATGATGCGAGTTTATGTCGAATACAACTAACTGTACTCCGTTGAATCCTGTGTTTACAATCAGGACGATTGGAGCTCGTCACAAAACTACTAAAGCGTAATTATACAGTATAAGACTGTAAATATTTAAAAAAGAAACTTATTCAGTAATATACTGTAAAACAGTGATTTAAAAGTATTATTTGCGAAGTATTTCATTTTCATACTGATATTGACTACTGACCTACACTCGATCGACGATAGTGTCTTTTGCAAGCTTAAATTTTTGCAAACTGTATTTTCCAAATTCGTTATAGCTACGTTAAATGTAACTTAATTGCTATTTATATGATTGTTATAAGATTTTGAAAACCACAAAGGACTTGAAATGGCTAAACATATTTCTTCAGCTAACAGTTCCTGCCGTATACGCTAGCAATGGTAAATTAAGAAAAATTTCCACACAACTATAAATACAGTATTACAATGAATACAATAGGGATGAAAAGTATTAATTTAACATAATAAAGTTGCTGGTTTAGAGAAGGTTTTTCCAAATTGATATGAATCGCCTCTTTTATCTTGCATTGTAGGTCATGATCAGTAGTGGCCTATCCAAAATTTAAAAGACTTAGTAGAACATAAAGAGACTGTACCCTTTATTTCACACCTGCCACATGTTTCCAATTGGGCGGGAAAGTCCAGCATCCGAACTTCGTTCATGCAATCACGCAAGTATAAGCCCAGAATTGCTTTGAAGTCATGAAATTCGTGTTGAAGACACGCACTTTTATTTAATTGTTCCAGAATATGGTTCTTTTCTAAATATTTCGTAATTATTTAAAAGTTCTTCATTACCAATTTCACACTTTTACTGAGTCATTTGAACAGACTTAGAAGCTTTTGGGTTCAGAGGAGCTGAGTAACATTACAACTAGAAATTACTTTAGTCTGCAATCTTTTGAAAGTCTTCTAACTTTGTAAGAAACATCCATTTATAGAAAACATGGTGGAAAGAACTGTTGAAAAAAGGAAAAGGAAATTTGCAAAGTGAATGAAACTTGATTTTTAGAACGGTTTTTTCCTTGGGCTATTTCCAAATATCATTTAGAGAGCATTGAATCTGAAGTTTTCTGCCTAATGGGAGCTTACAAGCCAAACCCCTTGACTTTCAATAAAATATTCCTCATTTTTTTTAGCTGACCTTTGCAGGTCAGTTATGTTCTAGTGGAAATGTTTAGCCATTTAAAGTCTATCGTGATTTTTTATGAAAAATATATGAATGTGAAGTGGTTGTACGAATTTTGCACCAAAGTTGAAGTTAAGGTTTATGCAGTTGTATTAGAATTCCGATGGACACAAAATACAGACGCAGCGGCCTTGGTTGTGTACCAAACAAAGAAATCAAAGTTCGTTAATTGAAGCTCCACCATTATGGCTGCTTTGACCTGTTATAAAGTCAAAATAATCAAAGTCTATAAATGTAGTTCTGATGAATTTGCAAAACTCTTGAGTGATACAAACCAAGTTTTATGAAGTGAACAAAAATGTAACTGTATTTTCGAAGAAAAACAGTGAAGGTCAGCAACTAACGAATTATAAACGATGTAATTTAGTAGGTCAAAGATAGGTTTCTTAAGGGTTTCATTAAATTAATTCGCACCGAGTACATTTGGTTTTTTCATAGTTAGTAGAGTTAAATGGTTAGGAAACTTGGTGGCTTTCTTTGTTCTATGTTTTTGTCCTCTCTTTCCCTATTGAAATATGACATTGACCGTGCACAGACTACAAAAGGTTTTCAGATGTAAATGAGGAAACGGCCAAATTAGACTAACGAGCCATCACACCTAGAACAAAAGATCATAACCGTGACCGTGCACACAGCATGAAACAAAGCAGCATTTTACATAATCTTCTTTGTAGTTTTCTAAGTTTCCTAACCATTTAACTCTACTAACTATGGTTTTTTCGGATTAGTCTGATTTGTAAGATAACAGAACCGGTCGCTTGAAATAAACTTATCTGTGCTTCAAAAACTGTTGGGCTAGGTTGATATTACTAATGGTATAATATAATGTACGCTGCTAAACTATAACGCACATTATTGTGCAGGAGAAATATTTTTCTAAGGTAAATACTAACTAACTAATTAATTAATTAATTAATAAAAGTTTAAAGAAACCGCTCGTTTCCCATTGGATGTGTTCTGGTTTTCAAAGTAGGACAGCCTTGGTAATTATTACTAGGTGTTTGGAGCTAGAATCTTAACGAATTGTAGTTCCCATCGAGCTCATCGAGAGTAAAGCTAGGGTTTAGGTATAAAGATTTTACCAGTGAAAAAAAAACACTTCAAAAAATTTAAATCAGAACTAATGAAAGGAAAGCAAAGAATCTGAAAGAATTATTAGTAACCTTCTGTACTATACTTTCTTCAATTTTTTCACAACTCTGGGGAATATATTGTTATTGATAACTATTCGAGGCGGTTTGAATGTGGGATCGAGGTTTTCGTGCTGGTCTTATGTGTAGTTTATCGCCATAGAACGCTTAAACGCCAAAAATCTGTAAAAGAAACCACGCCAATACCGGCGGCACAAGTCAGAGGCCATACATGACTGGTTTCACAGACCTAGCTTAATTTTAACCGATTTTCGACCAGAAACCGCGAACGGGACCACCGTGCTATTGAGTGAACGAGGTCTACTGCACACCACACTTGCTACATCTCTCAAACCTGAAGGATAAACCCATAGCCATAACTATTTGACGAGGTTTGAATGTGGTATCGACGTTTTCGTGCTCGTCTTAACGTGTAAACGAAAAAAATCGCAAAAACATTTCACGCCACCCACGGCAGTACAAGTCAGAGGCCCCACATGCCTGGTTTCACAGACCGATTTTTTGACCGAGGCGCAAATTGGACCACCCTGCTCTTGAATGAACGGGGTCTACGGTATATTCTCACCTCGCGAATAAAGCTATAAAGTATAGGAAACATAAATAATGGTGAAACAAAGATATGAATATTATTTTTGAAAGAAGATTTAAACTAAGATTCTAAAAGCCTGAAAAAAAAAACGTTCGTACCCGTTCAAATGTGCTGCGTAGCATAGTGGTGTAGTTAGGCAGCGTGGCTGGTGCAGTTGGTAAGATCTTTGCTGCCAACCTCAGGGTCCTAGGTTCGATTTCTTTGTTCGAATTTGAACATTTTGTGACCTTCTTTTCCGCCAAATCTTACTCTTACTTTCCATCCTTACGAGGTCGGTAAATGAGTACCAGCTTCGGGAGCTAACCTTTGATGGAGTAGTGACCTCCAGGGAGAGTCGAGAACTCTCGAAGTACCCCTCCCCCCCGGGCCGAAAACCTCCAAAATGACCCAAAAACCGACCAAAACCATGGACTAACGCCTTACCTTGAAAATCCGACCAAAAAAAAAGTTGACCAAATACCTCCAAAATGACCCAAAATCCGACCAAAACCATGGACTAATCCCTTTATACCTCGAAAATCTGACCAAAAAAAAAAGTTGACCAAAAACTTCAAAAATGACCCAAAAACCGACCAAAACCATGGACTAACCCTTACGTTAAAAATAGGACCAAAAAAAGTTCACAAAATACTACCAAAATGACCCAAAATCCGACCAAAACCATGGACTAACCCCTTACCTCGAAAATCTGACTAAAAAAAAGTTGACGAAAAACCTCAAAATGACCCAAAAACCGACCAAAACCATGGACTAACGGCCATATATTGCATCTATTTTCTCTATTATTCAATCATTACTCATCGTGAGTCTGGGCTACCTGTGACTATACTAGACTCGCAAATGACATCAGCTCGAGGCTGTACGAAAGTAAGGCGATCTCTCCCGAAAGTGTTTCGTCGTCGCTTCGAAAACAACTCGGTGCAAGAAGAACTTAAAGGAAAGTTTGCGAGATACACGTAAAAATAATCCCAGAACCATATTTGAGCGTGTTTTGTTTTGATCCCTGAAATAGAGTTGTAGCAAAACGTCGCAAATATGAGTGATTATTACGAAATTCTCGATATTCCTAAAAACGCGAAGGAACAGGACATCAAAAAAGCGTAAGTTTGTTGTAGCTTCCTTCCAGTTCACATGGAAATAAAAGAACTAAAGTGTGAAATTTTAATCATAGAAACCTATTCTAACACTGACGGTTTTGCATGACTTATAACTAAGCTTACGGCAAAACTGAAATTCTCTGGAAACTGCTGAATAAAGTAGATTAAAATTCCTCCGACATAACTAGGGGAGCAGTCGTTTTGTGTTTCGTTTTGATTTGCCGGCTCGCTCCAGGTTCATTTTAACTTTATATTGTGTTTACACATTACATTAGTGAAATGCAGAATCTTTCTGGGTTGTTGGTCGCTGTTGTATTTCTCGCGTCCAAATGTCAATTGTTCTTAATTTAAGGCTTTATTTGACGACGTATTCGGGAAAGAGATTTGAAGCAGAAGAAATACAATCGACTGATTGATAAAATTTACCTTGAATTTTAAGGAAAGTCTAAAGAAGTCTTCAGAATAGTGTTTCTTCGTGTTACTAATTTTCGCAAATTTAATTTTGTTATCAAATTGTACTAGCGAAACATATCTCTGTTTATGCAGTTAAAAATATTGGTCGTGTTTTAGAAATTTAAACTATTGCTGTCAAATTTTTACAGTTTAACATTTTTCCCCAGTTGGCCTACTCTGTGTTTTGTAACTTTGTCAAATTTTTGAAACTTAACTGTTTATACGACTATTGTCAAACAAATATATACAATATACAAACTAAAAATAAACAAAAACCGGTGTTAAATGTGATTACAGTTCTTGAGAGCGTTATCATAAACGGTGAAATAAGATGTTTTTATAGTGAAATGAAACATCCCAGACCACCTGGTTCTGTTTACTGTATGGGCATCAAAAAGATGTTAGATTGAGGTTGTAACCCAAGAAATAAACCAAAATCCTTTGTCCTTGTCTCATTCTGTTGTTTAAGTTTATTATTAAAGAATTTTGTAAAGGTTCATCAGATGAGAAGGCAAGAAAAGTAAGCAAAATTTTAATTAAGTTTTAATTGGGTGAATTATTACTTTAATGAGTAACAATGCTACAGGCAAAAATTAATTTTTCACATCTTGTTTTCTTTTTCAGGACAGTTGCAGGTGAAATAGCTCAGTAAATTTTATTGAGAAATAGATGAATTTAATAGCATTTACTGAATCTTTTTGCACCTGTATTTATTTTGTTTCCATGTGTGATATCAGCATCAGAGGTAGCTTTAATTGAAAGATTTCTAAAATGATATTGTTGAGAATTTAAAACGTTCAACATGTGTTTGCCAGCTAATCCATTTTCTTGGCAGAAAATAGATATGCAAGGCACCTGAATATGTTCCTTAAATAAATCAGTTTAAAAGCTTACTTATTAAACCTCATTAAAAACTAATTGTAATACTGAGGTGGCTATAAGGTGCTAAATCTTAAATTGATTTTAGTTCAGTTTTTACTAAGTTCACAGGTTTGGAGAAAAAGATTTAAACAAATTCTGTTAGATTAGTGTCATGATCATGATAAATTGAAGTTGAAATCAGATTGCTGTGATTATTCCTTAATATGGTGTAGTCCTTTAGCAAATTTCTCTAGCTCGGCAAAACATGAATACCATTGTTAATTAAAAGAAATAAAATCATTACTGAGCATTTAATTTGGAAATGGAAATTTTTCAACAGTATAATCTAAAGATTAAATACACAATGAAATCTATCAGTATTAGGTGTAGAAGTTAGTCAAATGTATTTACTACTTGTGTGAAAATGTGGCTTCAGAAAGGTTAGGTTTAAAATTGTGTTTCACACAACAAAATCATGTGAGTTGAGGGGTATGTATTATGCAACTAGAATGCTATTTATTTTTCAGGTACAGAAAACTTGCCTTGAAATGGCACCCAGACAAAAATCCAGATAATAAAGAACATGCAGAAGCAAAATTCAAAGAAATTTCTGAAGCGTATGAAGTCTTATCAGATAGTACGTCTTCACAGTATTTTACATTCCTATAAAGAACTTATAATTTAGGTCAATATTGTGAGTTTTTACAATTTATTTTTATAAATTTTTATTTTAATTTGTATTTCATTACAAAATATAGTAAGTTTGGTACAATTAATACTGAACTTGCAGTAGAAAGGAACTAAAATTAAATTTTTGCAGTAAGCAGAAACTCTACTTGCCATGCATTACCTATCTTTTTTTAGATGTAGAAAAATAGTTTTTATATAAAAAAACTCCGATAAGAGAGTTTAAACAATCATAAAAATTAAAAATATACTGTCTTATGTGTTTCGAATCATGCCTTGTGAGAAAATAATTTTTATAGTAATTCTTTTTCTAAGTATGATATTTAATGTTGATTATAATAATTGTAAATAAAAACTGATTTTGTAAATTTTATTTGCAATGCTGTTGCTATAAGTTTTACTTTTGTTTTTCAAACAAACAAAGCTAAGCTAAATCCTTTTACGAGCCTAGTGGCCCATTGAGCCTGTGCTTATCTCCAGTTTCTGTAGTGTTAACTTGATGGGAGTCCTTGTGTTCTTGACAAATCGACAAATAGTTCAGTTTATACGAAACTTGAAACTTTTACTCTTGTTCAACAATAACTTGGTTGACAACAACTTGCCAACAACTTGGTTCAGTTGTATTTGCACGCTTGTGACACAATTGAAAACATAAACAGAATCAAAGAATTCACAAGTTCAAACAAAGCAAGGTAACTTTCTATACAATAGCTAATCGCTTATATTTATTATTCAAGAAATACAGTCTGTGATTCAATGTCAAACTAATAAAGGTGATTTGTCTATCAGTTCAATGTTGTTAATTGCTATAATTTACCAAAAAAGTGGGAAAAACTTACCAAGTAGCCATCCGATGCAAAAACCGATACCATAAGTTGGCAAAAATGCTCACAGCATGGGAAAAACTAGCAAAAACTTTTGTCCAATTTGAACTTAACTATGTGTCCACAACAATATTCTTGTAGAGGAGAAGAGGAGTATTTATGACAGATATGGTAAAGAAGGATTAATTGGTGGTAAGTAAACAAGCTAAATGTACATTATTGTTTAGATATTAGTGGTATAATTATGACAAATATTGCAAAGAAGGTCAGTGATAATATGGTTATAGCTGCTATAACTCATATAAGACATGTCATAAGTGAGATCCTAATTGTTCTTAGTTCAACTGAATTAGTCTATTTTAAACTTTCAGTAGGCCAGTCTATTAAATAAATATGTTCCTGATTGCATGGTGATATATCTGTTTCAAGAAAAGCAGGATGATTTAAGAGAAGAGCCAAAAATTTACCAAAAAATATTTGTTAAACAATCGCATATTGAAGTTCTACAAAATTTATACTTTGCAACCTATTTTTTAAATATGTTGAATGCTAAGACTACAGTAAAAAAATGTCTTAAATAATGTCAAACATACACTTTTAAAATTAAGTAACATGATTTTGACAAACATGTTGAGACCATCTTTTTTTTCATGTATACAGAAGACAGTAACATGATAATGCAAGACATAGGGTTGTATTTTTATGATAGAATAGAAGCACACTCTGACAAATTTCTTCACAGATGTGCTTAAAAAAGGAATAATTAAATCAAAAGTAATGGTGGGTCAATTTGTTTTCGGTTTTCCTAATACATACCTTCAAATTGAAGGGTCTAGTGCAAAAACAACATAGGTGACTTTTGATGAAGTTGTCAAATCTTCCTACATTATCCCTATTATCTCTTCATAACTGCTGGGAGAATTTAGCATTTCATACAAAGTCACTTACATTGTTTTTGCACTAGGCCCTTCGATTTTGTAAATTAAAAATCTTTGCTTGAAATTATATTATTTGTATTACCTTTACAGTTCTGTAGCTCCATTGCTGACTTATTTGTCTTTTTTTATAATCATGTTTGACTGAATCAATATTGATATTAATGAGCATGCAAAATGGTTATTGACTTGCAGAAAGTTCCAGTTTACAATAATAATTGAAGAGGTCAGTGCAAAAACAGTGACCTCTTCAATTTCAGGTCATTTAATGGAGATTACTGTGGTGCAAAAAATCAAGAAAATCTTAAGTTTATTTTCCAACTTAAAACCATCACTTTTTTAATTAGACTGGTTTTTCAGTTAGTCAATACTTTGTCATCTCTTTTAAAAATGCTTAAAAAGTTTGTTTCCCTTTTTCTCCTCAAGGAGGAGGTGGAGGTGGAGGAGGAGGTGGTAATATGCATTTCTCCTCTGGCTTCAGTGGCTTCCACTTCCGAAGCCCAGATGAAATCTTCAGGTAAGAAATGATATTTATGTGGCAATTAGATGATGAGAGAAAGAAACTTAAGAGAAGAAAGGCTGGGAAAGAAGAAGAGGCAGAATAATACAGCTTACTAATCATTATTATAGTCAAACCATATTTTAATGTTACAGTTAAAAATTTTTAATGAAGATATAAAAAAAAATTTGAAGTATTGAAAGAAGAGAAAAATTACCAGTACTAGATTTATAAACTTATTTGATGTTAGAATTTTTCATTAAATATAATAAGAATAATGAAATAATTCATGGTATCTTTTTGCAGTTGGGATCTTTTTTTCCTCTAAGCTCAATATTTTCAAGATTTAAAGAAAATACATGATTGTATATAATTGTGACATAATTAACAAAGTCTTCTGCCGGTACCCTTCGGCCGATGCATGACATATAACTTTATTGTGTCCTGTTTTTAGCCAACATTAGATACCAAATCAACAAAACAAAAATAATTTAGTAAACTGAGAACTTTAGAATTTGGTTTTGAAAGAATTTTGTTTTAACTAGTAAACTGTTACTGTTTGCATTTTATGTTTTTCATTCTATACTGTAACAATTTGCCAAAATATAATTATTCTTCTGTTAGAAATAATCATTTTAATTTATAATGACGTTTTCATTTTTAACAGTTCAGTTAAATTTTTATTTCTTATACAGGGAGTTCTTTGGGACAGATGATCCCTTTGCAAATTTTGGATTTTTTGGTAATGGTAAGGGTAATTTACAGTCCGTTGCACAACTTTTAGTATTATATATTCACTTCCTTTTGTGTTGTAATAGAAAATATCTATTTCCAAGGACCAAAGTAATTACTAAATAAATTAATTTCTTTAAATGGTACGTACCAGGTGGATATTTTCTTAAACTTTTTTTTATATGATTGTTTGCTTTTTAAATAAATGCCAGTACCATACATATTGAATATCAAAAAATAATTTTTGTTTAGTCTCTTGATTGATCTACATTGTCTGTTACCAGTAAGTACAAATATTCATGGTCAATAACTTAATTTAAGAAATCAATAAATTTGTATTACTCGTGCTAATGATATAACATCTTTACCAAGATCAAGTAATGAGGCTGATTCACTGCTGCCATGGTAACTCAGTTGGAAAAATGGCAGTACTTTTAGTTCATGTTTCTAACAGATTTTATTTATATTGTGGATGCTATTCATATAGGTAGTAATATGATTTTGGGTTCAATTTGGAATTACTTTGCACAAGTTTGTTTTTCAAAGAGTCCATAATTGAATGAGCCCGTAGGGCAAGTGCAATTTGGGCATTTTGAAAAACAAACAAGTGCAAATTAATTCAAATTAAATGAGAAATTTGTATGATGTGAGCATATATGCATTGGCTTCGCCTTGTGCTACTCAACGGCTTCTCTTGTGCTCTCTCAACTTCCATCCTGCATCCATAACACAATAGACGCACTCTTCCCATGAACTATTTCTTAAATAGAAGAGGTTATGGAGTTAGCAATGCTCAACTGTTAGAGGCCATAAATTTAAATGCAGGTTATTTATGTTTGATTGCAGCTTTGCATTCTCTAATTAGATTCTCCCTTGTGATCCTAAGGTCAAATATACCATGCTTTGCGAATAGATGTAATTAGTTTGTCTCCTACAAGTTGGGATTCCTAACAGGTTTATGTGGTATATACTTCATGCCAGTATGCAATATAGTCACCCTTCCATATAGTCGCTCGTTATAATCAACTGTCCCTAACACTGATGGTCTATTCCTAGCACTGATCAACTGACCCTAGCTACATGATCAGGTGCCCTTAGCTATGATCAATTGTCTCTTGCTGTAATCAACTGTCCCTAGATGTGATCAACTGTTCTTAGTTGTGATCATCTATCTCTAGTAAAGGGTAAAAAATTAAATAGATTCAAGAGGTTAACTAAAAAATGATTTTTTTGATTAACACAAGTTTCAAATTTAAATTTGTCCTCCATATTGAAATTTTATTCTGACTCATTTTATATTATACAGTCATATACTTTATTTACAGTAGCTATCCTTGCACTAATTAACCATGGAAAAAGCTGAACATTCTAGTTAAAGTTTTGTTTTTAAAAATCTTAATAATAAAAGACACAATGACAAGTTTAGTTGACGACGTTTTGATGCTCACCGGCATCATTCTCAAATAGTATTTTTAATACAAGTGAACTGTTTATATACAAAACAAAGCTGAACAGTCTCGTTAAATCTCATATTAACATTACAGGGGGTTCAAACAGAGGACATTCAGGTCAGGGAAGACAGATTCATGGTGGTTTTGGAGGTGGATTTCAATCTAATTTTTTCAATGGTTTTGGTGGATTTCCAAGTTTTGGAAATGACCCATTTGGTTCATCAGGGTAAGTATTTAATTGTTTAAATGACGCTATTTGTTACGAAACTTTAAACCCAAAATTTGACACGATTAAACTTGTTGTGAGAAAGTCTCTTGTTATGCCCCATACTTTATATATTTAGCAAGCAGTAGTATACTGATACAGATACAGTCTTCTAGAAGTTTTAAGAGTGATGAACAGCTCTACCAAACTAAAATTCTAAAAATAATTGTTAGGTCATTATGAATAATGCTTTTTACATGGATAGCCGTTTCATTACACTTATATAATTACTTAGTGTTTGTAAAAACAGTTAAATTGTTTGAGAAATACCATACAGAAGTATTCAATAAAAAAATCAAAAGTTAGGAGCACTTGGTGTCCCTGACCACTCATTGGATTGGCTCTGGTAAAGTCTTGATTTGTGTTCATGTAAATGTAAACATTACTTTTATTGGACATTGTAGCAGTGGAAATATAAGACTGAAGACAATACTTGCAAGTATCTTCATATTCTATGTGCAAAGGATTTCTCAATCTGTATCTCAAAAACAGAATGTTTATTGTTACTAATGATTGTTTTCAGGGTCTTCATAATGGTGCTGAACTATAACTAACTATAACATTATAATGAAATATTTTTGTTGTTAATAATAACTTTATTATTCTCCAATAAATATTGCATTTTTTTAGTAATTTAGTTGTATTTTCTTTAAACTTCAGTTTTTCCAGCACCTCCTTTTCTAGCTTTGGTGGACCAGGTAAGGAAAAATCCAATGCTTGTAAGTTTAAATGCCAAAAAACTTTGTTCAACAGAATCCTTTCCACTGGTAAGTAATAAAAATGATTGCAAGTTATGATGTTCACATGACTGCAAGTTACAAAAAAGAGTTGCTTATGTCTATATTTTTTCGTGTCTAAATTTTATCAGAATGGTATGCAAACCAAGAAGAATTTTAACACCAAATGAAGAGATGCAAACTTAGCTTTGAAAATTTAGGTGCCCTTTCAACAACAAAGTTAAGGGAAACCTTTCATCTGTAGTCAACTCACTCCATACAGGCCTGTCAACTTTTGAGAATAAAAATGCGTGAAAGATTTCACTGGATATGGTGTCACTGCGAGGTGAAAAATTTTGAAAATTACATTACCCAGAATGGCTAAAAATGCCGTTTTCACAGTTTTGTTCAAGTAACTTGACCTTCAAAACAACGTCATTTTTGCGGTACTCATCCGCCAAATGACAGCCAGGATAGCGTCATGTGAAATGTCATGAACATCTTACACAAGAACATAAATTTTGCCCCAGTTAGTCGCAGAACTAGTAGCATGGAAGCGAGGCTAGTCAGTCCTCTAATTCTTTAGTTTGACAATGCATCCTTTTGGAAAATATTTGAATTTTTTTGAAAATGCATGAAAATGACTAATAAATGTTTAGGCGTGCATGATGCGTGATTTTTAAAAAATGCGTGAAAAACATGCAAAGTGCGTGAAGGTTGGAAAGTCTGTCCATAATTATAATCAAAGCAGCCATTGTCAGTTGTCATGCATGAAAAGTTCCTTTTCACAGAAAGTGTTTTACTACTAAAAGTTTTTAATTATTAAAATTACAATTCCTTCAAAGGTAGTGTGTAATTACATTAAATACTCATTTTTGTTTTCTGAGAGTCAAATAGTCAGCTTTGCACTTCACACCTCATTAACTATGTTTTGACTCAAAGAAAAATACCTTGTAGTCTCATTGTTAAGTAATTGAGGTGAGGTGAAGTCAAAGTCAAATACAAAATGCCATACAGTACGTTTATCTTAATTGGCATGGGTGGGTTATTATGTTGGAAAGTGAGTGAATAATGGCTGACTGTTCTTCCTGATGCTTAAACAAGCCCATCTCTTTAGTGTCTTATCAGAAGTTTCAAGAAGGATCTCCTTTTTTGACTTTCTTGGGCATGTAATGGTAACTCTTTCGGCAGAGAAAATAATAATTAATTCTATTAAAACAGACTTCTAAAAGGTCAATGCAAATTTTCTTCTAGGATCTACTGGCAGCAGCTTCAAATCAACATCTACGTCAACAAGGATTGTCAATGGCAAGAAAATTACAACCAAAAAGTAAGGATTAATATTATTGAGTTGTGAATTGTGTTTTTGATTTTTTTACAAAATAAAATATAGTACTTATCATAATTTCATTGATTTAATTTTGTTGCAGAACTGTAGAAAATGGTAAAGAAACTGTGGAAGAATATGAGAATGATGTCCTTACAAAACGGCTAGTGGATGGCAACTTACAGGCCATTAGAAACTAAAGTGATGACAACAGAGTAAAAGAGACTCAAATAAAGTCAAGACTGACATAAAAATGACCTAATTATAATATAGAAGCGAATAGTAGATAATCCTTCATGGAGGAGATGTCTCTCAAGAATTGCAGTTTGTCCAAACATTAAAGTCTTGTGACAACAGCTTTTACCAATATTTCTAGTTCCTGGCCCATGTTAGTGGGAATCAAAAGTTGCAGTTTCATAGTAGAAGCATTGCCATCTGTGGAGCTTGGCAGCTAATTATTGTCTTTGAAAAATCAATTTAGAGCTTTTGCTTGCCTAAGCTGGCAATTAATTTTGTCACCATTTCTAAAAATAATTATTACTCCAACTTACTATAGTTGACTATTTAACATTTTGAGTTGAGTGTCAAAGCTCAAGTTTACCTCTTAAGCATAATAATTATGTTGTTTTCAAGGCAGAAACAAAAGCAGTTAATTTCCATTTTAATTAAAGCTTTTAAAAATGGGTTGACTGCAGAGTTAAAAGAGATTGTTTCATGATTTACATTTCAATAAAACTCTACAGGTCGAACTCTAATATGAAATATTTGAGGTTCTGTTACTGATAGTTGTAGTGTTGTAGGACATGTATTGAGTAAACACTAACTACAAGATGCTAGATTTTTTTATTGTAGCTTAAAAATAGTATTTTCATATAATTGCATTATGTATTTTGTTGTGAACCTAACTTATTAAGTTTATTTAGTTATAAATTATTATAGATTTGTTCATGTTAAATAACTGTATGCATTTGTTGCTTGGAATGCAAGTCATGCTACTTTCAATGAACTATAACTCTTTATAATAAATATTCCTACAAAGGTTAATCAATCCTTTTTTTTGTTCCAGTAGGTGAGTGGAAAGAGCTGTTTACTGCTATTCTGGTTTGAAAAAAAATGTCAATAGAAATTATTAAAGGGATGAATAGGCACCAATCCAACTACCTGAATCAAATAGTCATTCCTTCACATGAAGTTTAGTTTGACAAAACTGGTTTTAAGATGTGTTACCAGTATTTTTGGTAGGTGGGAGCTTAGGTTTTTATTTTTTGAGTGCCTCCCTTCAACAAATCGACAAATAGTTCTGTTTACATCAAGCTTGAAACTTTTACTGTCATTCAACAATGACTGGGTTGACAACTTGGTTTGGTATTTGCACGCTTGCGACACAATTCAAAACATAAACACAATCAATTCACAAGCTCAAACAATGCAAGGTAACTTTTGTAGCTTATTGCTAATTTTACAAATTATTCACCATATCTAAGAAATCTCAAAAAATTATTATATTGATTCAATATCAAACTAATAAGGTTGATTAAATTTTATCCATCAGTTCAATGTTCTTAATTGCTGTAATTTAACACCATCTGATGCAAAAAACTGATACCTTAAGATGGCAAAAATGCTCATGCAAAATAATAACAATCCCAGCATGGTGAAAACTTTTGTCATTGAACTAACTACATGCCACAACATCCTTTACACAGTATGATCTCATGAACTCATTCAACTTAATTCTGTCAAAATCCCAGGCACAGTGTTTCACTACTTAGCCCTATGCAACAATATTTGGAGTCTTAATGTACATAAATCAGTGTTTCTGGCCAGGGTATTGATCAGGATAATGTAACAGCAGTCTAAAGAAATTAATTTGAAGATTACTGTATATCTAAATTGTTCCTCAAGCACTTGCTGACGAAACAAGTTCTCCCTTGTATCACAGTCCTTGAGATGAGTGATATTTCACCCTTGATCTGTCCTTATGTGAGGGTGAAAAATTTAAAAAATCTGAGCATCTGAGCAAGTACAAATGAAAAGACTTAGGAGAAGATGGCTCCCCAGTCTTTTTTTGTACTCGTTCACACTCGGATTTTGTACTCTTTCTGCCCTCTCACAAGACTGCCAGCTATGCTGGCTACCTTGATCTCAATTTTAGTTTGAATGTCCTTGATTTTGTACCAAATAATTATGTAGTCTGGTTTATTATGAAATGTAATTTTATTTGACCCATAATAATCTAACTGTTATTTTATAAAAGATAATTAATTTTTGGTACATTTGTTCAGAGTAATTAATGTTCTTTAAAATATCAGAACTTTATAAATTCAAACATTGACAAAAAAATAACCAGCAAAACTTGTTTCCATCGTGTTTCACACTTTATTATACAAATTATCCTTTAATTTACAGTGTATTTATAGTATCAGGGAAACCATTTTATATTGAACTAAACCACATCAAAGTCTATAGTGGTTTCATCTTGCTTGCAGCACTCTTTGACACACTCATTGCAGTAAAACATGTCAACAAGTCATGAACTTCATCCACCTAAAAAAACAGTAAAAAAAAACTACACCTGTCCAGTAATGACAAATAATAGAGTGGTACATTAAAATAATAATTATATTAAAATACTAGTGGCTATTTAATTTACTATCACAATTAATAGGATTGTTGCTATAAATAAATGATTTCTTCAGTTTACACTGTAGTAATGTTCAAAAAAAGAGAAGTGTCCAAAAATTTTAATAATTGAAACTAAGACTGTCGAATATTATTACAGGGTTCGTATGGGTCATTGAAAACCTGGAAAGTCATGGAATTTTAGAATTTCATTTTCCACGCCTGGAAAGTCATGGAATTTTGATTATGGTCATATCGGTATAATTTAGATGGACTGTACACAAACAACATGAATAAGGGAAACCCACATTAATGCACAAAGTTGTACACTTTCATCTGAATAATATTGTAGTAATGCTGCCACATCTCAAAGTAACATCTGTTCCCCTTTTTCACCTTGGTTAACATGCAAGGAAAAGAACAAATTGAGAATGCTTCTTAGTTATTGAGAAAAAAATTGAACAGCAGTAGGTCATGAAAAATTATAAAAGGTCATGGAAAAAGTCATGGAAAGTTATTGAATTTCAGAAAGTCAAAAGAGTACGAACCCTGTATTAAGTCTTAATTTTGATTTTTTTTCTTTTATATCTTGTAACGTAGAGCAGCACACAACAAATAAAAGTAGTTTTTAATGAAACCTGAGAATTTGACATAAACCTAACAAGTAGTAAATGTTATATAATCTCAGAGTTAACAAAATACTTCTTCAACAGTTTTTGCTGCCAGGGTAAAAGCAAAATAGCAGTTTCTAAACAAAATCGATACAGAAACAAAAGTATAGCCAGGTATTTTCCTCTAGAAAAGGGGAAGGGCAAAAGAACATTTTTATATTAAAAACAACATGATGGCACTTTGAGGAAAATTTGTTCCAGACTGGGTAAAACTACAGTGTGTTCAGTCAGTATATTATCAGTTTAACAGTTGAAGTTATTGACTTTATGATTGACATCTGTTGCTCAAAAGAGGGTAAAATAATTAAAATCATGGGAAAAGGGGGGGGTGTTACCCCCTTGCTGCCCCATTTCCCAAATTTAGCAACACCCCTAACCAAACAGCATAATTATTAATAGCTTTAGAAATATTGATTACAAATTTATCTTACTTCCCAATGTTAAACAATTCTTTTTAGAACTATTCACTTACTGGATAGCTTGTGTCTTATTATAGTCATGGTTTTCCTGAAAGGTTTATTTTTCCAGATAAGTCAAACAACAGCATGATAAAAGAACTGATTAGTCTAGGTGCACAAAATAAAAAAATACAAGATACAGTTTCTGACCTGTTCAAGGGTTGTTGCCGAACCCAAGAGGTCACACAGTTGGTCCAACTCTTCCTTCTCTTTGTACCAACCAGCCTTGCTTGAGTACACTTTCAGCATGTCAATAATTTGAAGAACTTCTGATTGGTATTTTGAGTAACTAAGCAGTCTCTCAGACTCACTGCCATGCATGACCCTTAACCGAGAAATGGCAACATCAAGCGGAGTGCGGCCAGACTGATCTACCACATGTACATCTGTACCACCTCTTAACAACTGAGTAACAATGTTGATATGATTTCCGCAAGCAGCAAGGTGGAGAGGTGTGTTACCATTTATGTCTTTGGCATTTGGGTCTGCTCCATTATCAAGCAGGGCCTTAACTATAAATTCATTATTTTGTGTTGCTGCAAAATGCAAAGCTGTTCTGCCTTTTGAATCTGGAGCTGAAACATTTACTCTTTTGTTGATGAGATCAACAACAATATCAATATTTGATGAATTTGCTCCATCTCTCAACTTTCTTTCCAATAAATAATTCTGATGACTATGCAGTGACAGTTTAGTTTGAGTGTGCAATTTAGCTTTTTGATGTGAGGGGAGTATTTTTCGAGAAAATTGTTTAGTACTTGATGACATTGGTATATGACCAGTAATATATCCATAACCAAGGGTTTTAGGAACAAAATCTCCTAGCATTAAATCTTCTTGAGAATCTAAGTTCCAGTTTATCTTGAATTCATTGCCATCTTCCTCCAAACTCTCATCTTCCATTGCAACACTAAAATAAAGAATCATATATTATAATAAAGAGAATTTTTTCAAAAATATTTTACCAGTTATCAGATAAGTAAAACTACAGAGCTTGTGCAACATTATCATAACTCATATCTCAATACCTGAGCATAAGTATTTTATCTTCATCTAACCTACTCTTTTAGAGCAAT
>JAOEHV020112031.1:0-15091 GCA_025447995.2 Isaurus tuberculatus | reverse complement strand
CTACAACATGCGTTGTTCTATGATGTTTTTAACCGCAGTTTCTTTGATGTTTTTAATCAAGTTGCGATGGCCAGCGAGAAAAATATTTATGATGTTAATTAGTGCCCCCTTTACCAACTTTTTATATAAATTCCCTGCTTCCCTTTACAATCTTTCTTTCAAACCTGTTAACAAGTTCTCCTCTTTGATAAACGCTCATTACCCGGTTTCTTGTACGCCTCTGACTAATAAACGGCCGCTTTTCCAAATTACCAACGTTTTCGTATAAGCATCGTTCTCTTCTAAATATCCCTTTACTAAAAGTTTGTAATAAACACTTCTCTCCAATAAATGCCTCCAATATCCTCGTTACTGCTTAAAAGAAAATAGTTTCACTCAAAAAACAATAATTTATTTCTTGGTTATTTAGAAATATTAATGGGAACTTAACCTAACCCTAATTCAGTGTTAAATTAGTCCTTATTTATTAACAAATCTCCACTTAACAAGAACACTAACTGCAACATAAATCACTGTTCAAACAGTAACTGCTTAACACATTTCTTGAATTTCGTAGGCAAATGGTGCTGTTATTCCACTTGCGAAAACTCGAGACATCGGTGCCAATTTTAACTTTGTTCATAAAACGCAAACAACACCATTCCTTACTGTCCATTCATTTCCTTTTTCCCTTCTTCCAAGTTACATTCCTCACAAAATAACACGTTCAAGTTCCAGCATAAAGCATCCAAACCCAAGCGTTTATCCACTGTGGACAGTTTATGATGTCTTTCAGGGCCAAAACCAACCCACTCGCTTTTCCGCGGACCCTGCAAATTTTGCGCATGCAATGCCAGTCGCTTACAGGAATATCTCGGTCGTAGCTTACCCTTGTTTGGCAGTCGGTGGATATAAGGGGCGACAAGTGCTCTAAAACGAGAGTTCAGACAACGCAAAGAGTGAAAAGTCTGAATGACGCTTCTTTCATTTCCTGTTTAAGAAAGGTTGACAATGCAGTCAAGGACTTCGTTTGGAAGGGACATCATCGCATTCACCTTGTCTTTTCCTGCTTTTCTTTTTCCTGCTTATTATCCGAATCCGAGTTGTTATCATTATAACTCAACAGCGTTGTCAGACATACATAATGGGTCCCATGATCCTCCGCAAAATGGCCGAGTGTAAATGACGCGATTGGGACACTATGCTGCAGTGAAATAACCGTTTGGGTGTATGGCCCTAGTGAGGATATATATAACAATTAGTTCTACATTGTAAATATTTGCCATGCCTGAAGAGTAATATGGTCTCCGTATACCCCGTTTTTTCTCGCTTTTCCTCGGTGTGTGTAAGGCTGGTGATATCTTCAACGGACACTCATTGCCTGCAAACTTGTTGAGTGTTGGGGGATTTGAAAACAACGTAGTATTTTGCCAGCCGTAGTGTTTTTTTCAGAATGGTTGCCTCGATAACGAACCTTTTCTTTGGAGCTACACGGGTTGTACGAGAAAATGGAAACTCAAGAGAACCGTTTCTCAAACTCCGTAAATTGAAGGCGAATTTCCCTTCACTTTTCTCGCACGTTATTAGCTGCCAATGCCTTTGCTCGAATTCGGCGCGTAGCATCAGCAGAACGAGCGTAGTCGGAGGCGAGAGGACCAACTTTTGATCCATTGGTGGCTCCACTTTCTTTGCAAACCTTTCCACCTTCGACTCTATGAGACAACGCATTTGCTTCGCGGCCAAAAAATACTTCAAAAGGGGACTGTTTACCGATAACATCTTTTGGGTCCTCGTTTAAAAGCTTCTGATATTCTCTTAGCTGCGGTACCCAATTTACCCCGACTCTGGTGAATCGTTGAAGATCGAATGCAATCTTCCTGCGGAGAGACCTATGTGAACGTTCCACCTTGCCTTGGTGTTGTGGATGGTATGGAGATCCCCTTATTATTGTCACTCCTAACGAACGGCAAAGCTTTTCCACGGCCTTTTTGAATTCGCCTCCATTGTCTAACTGAACGAAACACGGAGGGCCAAACTCCGCATATATGTTGTATAGCTCTCTTGCAACAGCTTTACTTGTTTTCCGCGTTAGAGGACGAAACCACACATAACGGCTAAATATATCTTGAACTGTCAAAATGTAGTTATAAGTTTCTCCTTTCACCATGACAGCATTTTTTTTTTCATGTCTACCAGATCGATCTGATGGCGCACCTATAAATCACCAATTTAGTTTCTTAAAACACAAAACAAAACCAGCCTTGCGCTGCAGTCTTGTCTGCGCCCCATTAAACTAGCACTGAATTGTAGCTTTCATACCCTCCCTACGGTATATCTCCAATAAAACTGCTTATCGCTACACTTAATTTAAAAAACTAAATCCTCACCTGAACTGCCTTGGTTCGAACTGATCGAATGCTGGCCTTGTTACGGAACCTGGCGTTGATCTTCTGATTCAGACGGTTTTGGGATAGAACATTTTGAACTCTCCTCTCACTCACACCTTAGAAGCGCTTATTAGTCAACGCTTTAGTTTTCTGGAGTCTTTCTTCTCGACAAGAGATCTGAGATCGGTCTTCCTTAAAACAGAAACGAATGCAGGCTGCTTTCTGCACTGATGATCTTTCCCTTAAAGGGACATTGAATTCTCCTTTTGTCAACAAAATCAACAGGCGACATTTGACGTTGATCAGCAGATGCTACATGGCGAACATAAAAAACGCTAACGATACAAGTTAGTAAAACGAGCAAAATGCTTGGAAATCAAGACATTTTGTTTCGATTCAAGCCACCAAACGAGAGAAAGTCACCAGCACGTGCTGGAGTGGCAGTCAGATCAGACTAGTGCAATGAAGTACCCGGGCTTATAGAATGACAGTTCCTATTGACACTGTCAATAAAAACCTCGTTGTGCCTGAGTGGCTCAAGAGGTCAAAAGTTCAGTCCGCTTTGTGACAATGCACAATTAATTTTTAAAGAATTTTGTTTGTAATTTGGCTTACCGGAAGTAGTGTGAATTTTGGTATCAGTTGTAAATGTGGCAAAGCGCAATGGTGGATAAGCGGATGTTAAAGTTTGTTTCCTTTATCATGCTTGGATGCAAGCAAGAAGTAGCATTGTTTAGTTTCTAAAGTAATTGGGCTTTTCAATCTGTAATTAATTGTCTAAGTCAATAAAACTAGACATTTCACGGAAGCTTTCACTTCTTAATTTAGCGCGAATGACCGTTTATAAAGTTTTACGCAGGTTACACTTTCATTTTTTCTTACTTAAGAAAATTTCAATGACTGTGTCGGGACAAAAAGTGCAGGACAACAGTGCAGGTTGTAAATACATATAATGAAACTGTAAGGAAACAATGTTTGAAGTAAATGTAAGAGGATATAAGAGACTCCCGCAGAAATAATGATGACGGTGTTAAAAATAACTTCATCACTGATGGCCAATGAGTGCACGCTTGATCCACCAGGCGGTCGTAAGATGAGATGATCTTTACAGCAACATTTCTGAGCGGCTAGCGATAGTGATACAAAAATAAATAGAGAGAAATGTTGGATATTAAAAATGCTTGAAACCGAATATTGGGTTAGTCTCTCATACTCTCGAAAGTATTCCTTTTTCGTATGTTTTAAGAATATGCAAACGAATATGTTCTGATTTCTTCCATAATTGTGTGACATCGCCATATTTAAAGAACTTGCATTCGTGTTATTGAACTGAACAACGAATCACACAATAGATGATGACAAGACAGTGTGCAGCCCCTTTCGGTTTAGGGCACGTGATCTAAATCTGACCAAAGGAGGTTAGGCCTAAATAAAGATCAGTCGTTTATATACTCATACATTTACTTTCATCTGATACGCTGCCTGTGTTTACCTCAGTATGCCTAGTATGCCTACAGTGTACTTTGGTTACGGGGTATTCATTACCCAGAGGTGTTCATTAGAAAAAAATTGTTAGGGTGATGATAAGAGCCGCAATGGAGCATTACCAAGAGAGGCGCACATAATTTATAGAAAGGTTGAAAGAGGGCGTTTGTTAGATGGAGGCGTTTTTAAAAACTTCCGTTGGAGGGGGAGGGGGATAATAGACAGAGAGGCGGTCGGTTACGGGAGACGTTTACTAGAAAGATGCGCTAATTAACCAAAGGCTTTTTAGAGGGAGTGTTTGTTAGATAGAGAGACGTATGCCAAAATCGGTTACGGCGAGCGTTTATTAGAGTAGTTATCTAGGGGCGTTTAATATAGAGGCATTTGGTTTTCGAAATAACAAGGTTCAAGTGTACAACCATATGTATGTGAAAATCGATTACGGTGGGCGTTTATTAAAGTAGTTATCTAAATAGTTTGTTAAGAGGGGGGTTTATTAGAAGGCATTTCGGTTCGAAATAACAAGATTCAAGTGTACAGCGTCCATATGTATTACATTTACGGTTAGTCACTTTATTACATTTAGCTTTAAATTGTATTACATTTACGGTTAGTCAGTTTATTACGTTTTGCGGTAAATGTTATTACATTTGCAGTTAGTATTACATTTAACGTTAACTTTTATTACATTTGCGGTCGGTATTACATTTAGCGGTGATACAAGCCTCTTCTTTTAGGTTAAAAAACTTCTCGGACATGATCCAAATCTTGAAGATATTAAAATTCTTGGATTCAAGTGAGTAAAGTTTTTTACTTGTATTAATAATTATCTATTTGCTGCTTTCAATCCTGTTTCTTCTGTAGGTTGTTACACTTGCAATCAAATCGACAGTAAAAACTTATATATCTGAATCATTTCAAGAACAATAAAACACTTATGTCTTAAAGGGAAGTCGGCACTAGATCGTAAACAAGCTACGTAGAATGGCAACTGCTGACTGCATGCTATAATTTTAGTTTTTTTTGTTTAAAGGCAAACGGAAAGCTCTTTGATGCATATTTACACTAATTGTGATTTTGAATAAATTAAAACCATTTTTTAAAATTAAGCTCTGAATTACTGAAATTGCTTTATATTTGGATTGTTTTTTAAACATCGCTTTCTGGTAGATACCATTGTTACCTTCTGGGGCGCACGGAAGTGGATCCAAACAACAAACAAAACACATTCTCGTCAATGAAGATTAGATTGGATGTAAAATCTGTGCCGTTAGAGAAAATTCCGTAAAACAGTACTCGACATTTGTTATAACTGGGTTCGTGAAGACAACGAAAAACTTCGGTCTCCCTAAGGCAATAACGTTTTTGAATTTCTCCTCACTGTGTAGCAATTTCTCTTTGCAAGGTTATCCATCCTTGGAAAGCTTTGGATTAATATGTAAAAGTTTATACAAGAATACAGTAAAATAACACAAACAAAAATACAGTATTGTCCTGAAAAAATGATGTAGCAAAAACCCGTGTACAACTTTCTGTACATTTGATCCGGGCCGGACCAAGTCAACCAAATAATAATGATAAAAAAAATATAAGGAAAGTTGACAAACAACGATGATAAATTAGGAAACTATATTTCGATCGGCCACATCGATCTTCATCAGGTTATAAGATTACTTTAACATGGACATGAGTAATATATATTGGGAAAACGAAATATGATATAGCGTGTAAATAACAAATAAGCTCTAAAGCCTGGTTTCCATATCATAAAATCAGTCGGCGACCGGTCGGCGACTCATCGCCAACATATGGAAACGCTTCATACCAGCGTCGGCGACGTACAATCATAACGATCGGAAGAGTAGAATCCAGTTCTACTTTCCCGACCATTTCGATGTCGCCAATCACAACTTTTTTTAATGGGTACATTTGTCGGCGACGGTCTGCGATAGCCTATTGTCTTATTAGAAGTACGTCAGAAGTACGTGCTTTTCAGTGTCCAATCAAACTTGAGATTGCCAACCTGTCCTTGGCGCTGGCGGGAATTTCGCTATAAAACTCAAACGTAAACATGGCGTCCAACGAGGGAGAACTAACTGATAATTCATACATTCTAACGTTTCAACAATTGATTTGAATAAATCACATGCCACATTGGGATAACTGCAAACTAATAAACAAAACCGATTTAGTTAAACAACAATCCGATATAAAGGTACGATATATGTTGGTGAATTTTTCGTGATTTAACTTACCTGCATGAAAAAGAATTTTCTGTCATTTCGCCTCAGTTCGTCAAACAGCGTGTGAAAATGGCCATGTATATATCTTTGGACAAATATTTCGCGAACCCAGAACTTGTGTTTCCTTTTTGTCTTATCGTCGCCTTAACCTCATATAGCTTACAAGAAGAGCAAGTTGACAGCGCATCAACTGCTTACGATTTACTGCCGCCATTTTCAAAAGTGCGCCAAATTGACAGCCGATTGGCGATCACGGAATGTCACTGGAAACATGAGTCGTTTGGAGTCGGCGATCATCCGAGGTCATCAGAGTACTTCCGGTCAATCTGTCGCCGATCGCGATCGCCGACTGTTTTTGACTATGTGGAAACCAGGCTTTAATAATACAGAATTAAAAAGGATAAGGCTAAAGGGAAAAAAATGAGAAAAAGTGATAATTACAGATCTTCTCTTATGTTAAGTCCATGAGACTCAATAGTATTGGCTTTGAGGATGAGATGTGCTTCCCGAGCCATACGGACCGAATCTCTATTGCTAAGGAATTTTTCCAACGGGATTAGTTGAATATCATTAGAAGAGTGATTAGGGGTTAGCAAAACATGTTTGGCAGCGGTGGTAGGAGAAGATTTACTGTTAGGGTTATCTACTGTGCTTCGATGCTCATTAAATCGGTTTTTGAGGAGGTGTTTAGTTTCTAAGATATATTGTATTTGTAGATGGCAGCGATCACATTGTATCATATAAATAAGATTACTGGTATTACAAACAACATGCGACTTAATAGAACGTGTTTCACCAGTAGAAAAGAAAGTATATTGTTTGAGTCCATCTGAAATGTAAGGGCAAGTGAGGCATTGGGGCGACCACAACGGAAAGAACCCGGAGTATAATTATGAGAATTATTACGGTTAAGAGGTAATTGAGCTTTAATTAGCAAGTCACGTAAATTAGGGCTGCGGCGATATGCCGCAACAGGAGGTTCTTTGAATGTGTTTTTACAACGGTTTGAAGACTGCAAGAGATTAAAATGTTTATGAATAATGGAAAAATGTTGGGAAGAGAAGGATTGTAGGTTAAAATAAAGGGTGTACGATTAGATGTTTTTTTGCCATTATATTGCAATGCATCAGAGCGTGATATGGATTTAGCCCTAGGTATTTGTTGTTCAATGAATGTAAGTTTATAGCCACGTTTAGTTAAGATAGCTGTTAATTCCTTAGTACGAAGATAGAAAATATAAGTTTTACAAGCAACTTGATAATGATCTTACTAACGAAATTCTACAACGCATTACTGTCTATGTACAACGTATGCTCACTTCTAATTACATTGATGAAAAATTACAATGCTTTCTTGTACAATCTCAAGCTAAACCTGGTCGTTTCTACATTCTCGCCAAACTTCATAAAGCTGGTAACCCTGGGCGTCCTATAGTCTCTTCTAACGGCCATCCCACCGAGCACATTCCTGAATTTGTTGATTTTTTTCTCAAACCTCTGGTTACCAAAATTCCTTCGTATATAAAAGACACCACTGACTTTTTCAATAAACTGCATAATCTTCCCAAGTTACCTAGTAACACTGTCCTTGTCACTCTTGATGTCTCATCTCTTTAAACCAATATTCCTCATAATGACGGTACAGTATTAACGCTTGTCGTTTTTTTCTACATGGTACACGCAATAATCGTAACATTCCTACAGAAACTCTGTGCGACCGCATACGTGTGATAGTTTGATACTTACCATGAATAATTTTACTTTTAATGACAAACACTTTCTTCAAATCCACGGTACTGCTATGGGTAGAAAATGGCTCCTTCCTTCGCTAACCTATTTAATTCTGTATTATTTAGAGCTTATTTATTATTTACACTCTATACCATATTTCGTTTGTTTTTCAACCGTTTAAGTTTTTTAAGATCGTAGAAGCACAAATGATAAAAATACTTTGAGACATACGAAAAATATCTTTATTCTCAACATGTTTCGGCATATCTTATGCCATTTTCAAGAGTAAATACAAAGTTCGTTACAAGCTGTATATATACTAAAACTAGAGTCATGGGGTGGCTTTACCGTGCCGGCTATGGGTCATCGTTCTTGTCCACTGTTTTTCGTGGCTCTGAAAGCGGAGTACTGTGGGAATTTGAGCTAAATTATTTTAGACTGTGGGTCCTGCAAAGGTACGCGCTATGATTGATAAGTGCTATCAAAAAGTCCACAGGTGTTGAAGGAAGTTTTTATGAAGTACTTTTTGAATACACAAAGTAACTTCAATGCTTTGGCTATAAGCAGAAAGTTTGTTTTATCAATGAATGTAATGCAAAAGTACCCCTTTATTTCGGGAGCCGATTGTAGCCAACAAAACTTACGTTGCTTTGTGATGGAAGGTATGTGAAATATTTTGTGATTATCAATATAATAAATGTCGATACCCTTGACGAGTTTTTATTTTTTAATTGCAAAAGTAATTATAAAAACAAGTTGGGGGTTAACACTTAAAGAAAATATTAATCATAATCCACAGAAATGAAACTGAGGGAATACCCAATTATCAAGCGTCTTTCTAGAAATTGGAGTAAACACGTCCATCTTCTCTGAGCACGAGTGCAAAGAATGCTCACTAACCCATGTGATCTTTCTGACATACGTAATTCTTTAAGCCCCACCCCCCTCCCCTGCTTTCCGTGTCTAGTCCCCCCTGACATTATGCATCATAGTGGTACGTAATAAAGAAATGACGTTGAGTGTTCGCTGTCCAATAGGCCACTTTGACTATTCTTTGGGCTTCCTGTCGACCACGTGACATAGCTATAGCTATCTTGGCTTCCTGTCGACCACGTGCGAATTGCAAAAACTCTGCATGACAGATACATACCCCGAAGACCGAAACCTAGACTAAACAATAAACAACACTAAAAAGGGTTTTCAAAATGATTTAAATTATTTAACTGTAACACTTAAACGCAACTCATTTCCCGCTCATATAATAGACAACACTGTAAAACAATACCTTAACAAAAATAGAAACACTAACGGCTCCGCCAACACCCTCTCTCCAAACAACTCAACAAGTTTTCGTTATTTCAAATTACCTTACATCGTTAACTTCTCTAAACTTGCGGACATAAAAATTAAAAAACTATGTAAAAACCTTTGCTCGGATTTTTAAAATAAAACTGGTTTTCTCTTCTTTCAAAATATGAAAATTTTTTACTTGTAAAGATCCTATTCCCGATGCTCTAAAATCTTATGTTGTTTATGAATTTACTTGTGCGGGATGTAACGCCCGTTATGTTGGTGAGTCTACTCGCCATTTTTCAACAAAGATTAAGGAGCACGTCTCAACGGATAAAAATTCACACATCTTTAAACATCTAAAACAATCTAAAACCTGTTCACAAAAATATTCTCCTAACTGTTTTAAAATACTAGATACAGCTAAATCTCCCATACTCCTATAAAACTTAAAGAAGCGTTTTACATAAATAAGTTAAAATCCGAACTCAATGTTCAGGTAAAACACATGAAAACAACATTTATTCTCTAACTTCTAGCTTATCTGGTTAATTGACTACTTAGTTTAACTAATTAGATGGCTTTTTGCATTAGCAACCACAACTATTGTATAACACAATCATTAACTGTCAATCATTTATAATAGTAAAGTTAGTATATATACAGCTTGTAACGAACTTTGTATTTACTCTTGAAAATGGCATAAGATATGCCGAAAAATGTTGAGAATAAAGATATTTTTCGTACGTCTCAAAGCAATTTTTAAATTTTTTACAATTTTTACCGTATCACATTTCGTTTTCCCAATATATATTACTTATGACTATGTCCATGTAAAGTAACCTTATAACCTGATGAAGATCGGTGTGGCCGATCGAAATATAGTTTCCTAAATTTATCATTGTTGTTTGTCAACTTTCCTTATACTTTTTTTTAAAATATTGTCGCGGGTGACGAAGGGCACGCAACCTAATCTTGACATAAGATCTCAATTTTGCTTCAAATATGTTCTGTGAAAATTGATCGATAATCACTCGTTCCGTTCTCGAGAAGTTTTAACATCACCTGATCAAGTACGGACTCAACACATAAGGGCATCAGATAATTTTCAGCACACGTGCAACAAACGAGCCGGTCATTTCTGTGGTGGAGGCGTTTGAAACAGTAAAAAAATCTTGATAATTATAAGGTTGAGAAATTCAATTGAGTTTGTTTACGCTTTGGCTATAAAACGTGAAGGCAAATCCATGTGAATACTTGAAAAGCACAGTGCATGCAACCGTAGCAACTGAAACTGTTTTAGTAATATATCCATATTATAAAGATCTAATTTGCAGTAAATGGGTAAAAATTAAAACTAGGGAACAATAACAAAGGTCGGTGTTTTTGCCAGAGAGAATCTGGGGGTAAAAAAAATAAATTGTTGTTGTTGTAATTGTTGTTGTTGTTGCCAGCACAATAACTGTTTTCGCCCGCCCTTCCTAACCTTTGGTTATTTCTAGTAATAACTTTTAGAAACGAAAAGTAATCCTCCAGATTTAAAATAATAAGAACTATACTGAAAGAATGAGAACGACACCACTCCTACTTTTCTTCACATTATTTTAGACTTTCAGATTTTGGGAGCATGCACAAAACCATGATTAAACTTTAATTTCATTCTTTTAGTTTACTCTTATAGCAGCACGTGGATGCTAGTATCAAGCCTCTGGTCAATAAGGCAATGTTGGTAGCTGGCACTACCCCCCTTAAACCTACCTTAAATAAAGTTGAGCCTGAGCGTTAACAGCCAGTATTAGTGGCTTTAAGTAGTTGACAGTAGCTCAATAAGCATTCAATACTTTTGGTTATCATTCCGTCCACATCCTACAAGAATTATGCTATTACTCTTTTTAGCAGTTCGACTCCTTTTTTATTATTTATTTTTGACTTATATTTTTAAATGATGCGTTGAACCTCTTTTATTACCCATTCTAACCAGAATGGGAGGTCATGTTGGTCTGGTGGAAGTCAGGTTGGTCTAGAGGAAGTCAGGTTGGTCTAGTGGAAGTCAAGTTGGTCTAGTGGAAGTCAGGTTGATCTAGTGGAAGTGAGGTTGGTTTAGTGGAAGTCATGTTGGTCTGGTGGAAGTCAGGTTGGTCTAGAGGAAGTCAGGTTGGTCTAGTGGAAGTCAAGTTGGTCTAGTGGAAGTCAGGTTGATCTAGTGGAAGTCAGGTTGGTCTAGGGGAAGTCAGGTTGGTCTAGGGAAGGTCAGGTTGGTCTTGAGTAGTCAGGTTGGCCTAGTGGTTATCAGTCACCCCTCCCACCACTACAAAACCATGTTCGAATCCCGGGGCTCGCACGTGGGCTGAAGGCCGTCCATCTCAACCTGACTTCAAGGGTTTTTCTCCAGGATCTCTGGTTTTCCTCCTTCCTTAGATTTGACTTTCACGCCAAAATCTGTGCCGTTGACCCCTAAAACATGAACCTCTCGCTTGGGAGATTAGGCAATCACTTACTGCGTGTAAATATGTTAAATATAAAGTACTTATTTCTTATTATTTTATGAAAGTTCTTCCTAATTGATCTTTTTTTCAGTCCCTCGCCAAATGCCAAGGGAGTCATAGCCAGGGTGTTTATACGTTACCGGGGCTACAATGAAAACCCCGAATCCAAATTCGTGGACGGTATTAAAACGGGAAGCCTCAGCGGTCTTCCGGTGTTTAACAATTACTTCAGTGAGTATTTCGAATCTTCAAGTCAATCAAATCTTAATTTAACGTTGAGTGAATTCTTACTCAGTTGGCTGTAAGATTGGTATAGATACTATGTTCTTGAAATACTGTAAAATCTTGAATACAAGCTCTAGGTTTATAATCTTCTTAAGGATATTTTAGTAGGCCTATATTTGGAAGGGGCTCGTCAATGTCTGCAACTGGCATTGAACTTTAATGACATCTAAACTAACTGTTATAAAGACACAGTTAACGTTCAGTTTGGTTCTCGGCTTAGATCTATGGAATATGATAGTCGGAATTAGTTTGTATCAACAGGTGAAATTATAAGAAGGAGGCAGTCTTATATTCAAGGTACTCACATTTCGAATTTTTTGATAAAATACCAAAACCAATTATGAAACTTGTATTGTAAAGATATCATAATTTATAGGGCTCGGTTCTTAAAACCTTTTCAAATAAGTAAAATTGTTATATTTGGACACTTCCTTGTCGTAGATAAAAATTGCTGAGTGTTCTATATCATTTTAGACGGTAAAGTGATTCCACAGACTCCGCAGCTGAATACGTCTAACACAGCTGATTCCATAGAAACCGGTAAGCACGATTTCGTTTTTGGCAAAGTAAACGGTTCGATTTTTGTACCCTAGGAATGCTTCATTAAAATATAATTTACAGGGGCGGTTCATTTATATTGGTTTAAAAACAATGCAAAATCTCAACCAGAAGAAGCACGTATACACCAGGAGTAGCCAAGAAAATTAGTGCGATATTTGATTCAAATCAACTGGTAGTATTTATTCCACTTAACAAAGCTGTAGCATGACGTTTAATTCTCATGTTCGTTTTTAGGCAAAGTTGTTGAAGGCTACTTCAAACTGAACCAAAGCTGGTATCACTTCCTTGCAAATCCCCACTCAGTAACTTTTAAGATTCTCTCTGGAGATTTAGAAAATGCCGTGAGTATTATAAAGTTAGTATGTAAAGTTTTTGCTCACCGTCTTTAATGGGAAAAATCCTTTTTTCTTGATGTGAATATGTCGAAGTAAATGTAGAAATGTAAAATGTTAACTCTGTTAACTGAGGAGAAGTCTAAAACAACGAAAACAAATAAAAAAAATAATAATAATGACTTTATTTAGGTGTCCATTTACTGTATTTAGCTGGCCATAGGCCTACTAATTGGTGACACCATCTTTACCACTCGAAGGTGGACGGAGACCTTTGACATGACAGAAACACACACATAAACACAGATGTCTCCGAGAGCCTACGGTTTAACGTTCTTATCCGAGAAGACGCGAAAGTCTAACCATTTGCAGATGCCAGAGTAAAGGCAGCACATTCTCCTCAATTATTTTAAGACCCTGAGTGTTGGTCCGGCCGAGTATTTTATAATGTTTTTTTATGTTGATGGAAAGTTAAGAATAGAATAAAAGAGTTTAGACAGCTTGTTTTTCAGGCAAAATTTGTTGTTTTTCACATTCATTATTTGAGCCCATTCTGAGTGCAATCCGTCTCATTTAGCTTCAAATCTTGGGTTACTTCATTTTTTTTTCTCTTTTTTGATGTGTCACAACCCTTCTCAACTGTTGTTTCTTGAAAAAGGGGTTAAAATCGAACTCCAGCATTTTTTTATTTACCCCATATAGTTTTGAGCTTTATGATCTAGGCAAAAATGCCTCATTGCAAACACTCTACCACTCTGTGATCTTAAAATTACCCACTATATTGTACCTGAATATTATGTAGGGCAAATACTCTTGGGAATAAACCCGAAACAAGGTAATTCTGCTGCTTTATTTTTGTGTGGCAGGGGAAAATTGAAGAAAAAAGTCTTGTTTTTTCTAAATTTTAGGTTAAATATTTTTCTCTCAGCAAGTATTAAAATCCTCTGCTCATCCGAAAAACATTTATACTGGCCATCTTCAAAAATATTTCCAAGTCATTCAGCTTAGTTATTTTTGCTCATTTTTTCTCAACGAGAGGGTGTTTTTCAGCAGTATATTCAAGCTGGCTCTGTTACCATGGTAACAAGAGACTCAAACATGAAGTTGTCGGTCATGTTTAGTAGTCATATGTTGAAAAGGGGTATAAATTCATTGAAAAGTTTGTATTTGAAGAAAAAGTTTTTTCAGGTAAACCCCCGCCTTAAAGGAACAGTTATCTAAAAAAATTTTAATTTTTTTAAATAACAATATTAATTAATTAATTATCATTAAGATTAATAATTAATAAGATAACTGTTCCTTTAAAAACACCGACGTTGTTTCTTACCATATTAAAATATTGACACCGTAATGAGAGGGAGAAAGATTAACTACTTACTTCACTCGGACGAAGGCCTAACGTCCGAAACGTCAGTATAATGTTTCTCCCTTACATTACGTTGTTAAATTTAAATTGTTAAACAACTGATTGTAGGAACAGATCACCTAGCCCCTAGCAATAAATCGAAGTGATATCACAAGCAACTTAGATGGAATGAAAACTTTTATTTTAGAGAGAAAACTTGACTGAAGGTATTTCGCCACAAATAACTATGCATGGTATGCCTAACTCGTTTGTGCTTTTCTTCAGTTCAAATAACTCAAAAAAAATTCAAAATATGTTCTACTGCTTTTAGTGTTCAATTTCGGTTATTGAAACTTTTTTCTTTCCCTTCCTCATCATCTTTCCGCATTTTCATTTGATATTTGAAATGCGACCCGATGTGAACTCAGTTTATTTTTCTTCTGTAGATAAAGGAGGTGTTTTCGCCTTTACCAGTTACAGCTGAAGTAACGTCTCTAAAGTACGTACAAAAACAGACTTTCCTTCACGTTCTGCTGTATTTAAGCATATATTTGGTATTTCAATATACCTTTAGCATAGATATGCACTAGGTGATTAGAGCACGTGTAAATGTTTGTTAATAACTTTTCCTAAAAAAAACTACCATGTTGCCATTTTGCTTTACCTGCTAATTCTTAAAGCTTATTGACAGTTCATGGCAAACAATTATAGGGGTTTGGCTAGGCACAATAAATCTTAAAAATACCGCCATAATTGGCAATAAGAAGCACTATTTTTCAAATTGGCAATAAGAAGCACTATTTTTCAAATTGGCAATAAGAAGCACTATTTTTCAAAACAATACGCCTAAATTTGCAACTTCAAATACAAACGAAGATGTTTTAAGTAATCTTATTATATGGCTAGATAGTTTCCTGCAATCTGATTGGCTGCTGAGAGGGCAAGATTTCCCTGTATTGACGGTCAAT
>JAOEHV020111937.1:0-15093 GCA_025447995.2 Isaurus tuberculatus | reverse complement strand
CCCCCAAGGCCCCTTCCCCCGGAAGACAGTTTTGTTTAGTATTGGAGACATTGACAACTATTATAAAAGCTGAAAATTGTCACTCCTCTCATGTATGCGGAAGATGGATGAATGAAAGAAATCGAGAGTCACGCCAATAATAAAATATTCTGTTGAATTTATTAACCCCCCTCTCCATTAAGCCCTTCCCCCTTCCTCTCTAATAAGCCCCCCTCTAAAGTGTTGGCAAACAATAAGACTCCGGGGGGCTTAATAGAGAAAATACGGTAACTGCTTATAGACGGCATAAACTTCATAGCATGTGGAAACAAGTTCAGGGCCGTGGCCAAATAGAAAGTTTTAGGGGAACAAAGAAAAATTTAGACAGAAGCAAAAGTCAGAAGTCAGTTCCTAAAAAAGCGTTTGTTTTAGTTTTTATATATATATATATAACAATTTTCTGTTACTATCTTACATAACGTAGTGGTACATATGAAATTACTTTGCTGTCAGGTATATAAAAAAAGTTTTATATTTTTACTGCTTTTCATTAAAATGCACAAGCAACGTTTTTTTTTTCAGACAGAACATACTAACTATAAAAAAATTGCTTACAGTTAAATATGCGTAAGTATGCGGTGTTCTAGCATTTAATCTATTTCACTGTTGGCATGGTATTAACCGAGTTGTTGATTAGAATTAAATATTTATGAGATCGCCATCTTGTTGCATGTTGGTTGATTGATCTTCAGTCCTCATTTCTCATCTTTCTGACCTGGTTTTAAAACGATGAAGACGGATAATACTACAGATGCCGATAGAGTAAGCAAAATTATCCCTCCAAGAATCCATTTGTATAGTTCTTTCTCCTACGTGAACAAAATAAAGTGCTTTTAGTGTACGAAGCACAAATTATAAGCAAAAAGACAAATAGCAAAACACAAAACATGCAAATCTGGAATATCACTACAGTCTTACCCCGGATGACAATTTGCGCGGAGAAAGTGTTGTAATGTTGACTTGTTCATCCTTAACGTTTGTTTTCGCCACCGCGTACAAGTTTGCGTTACGCTGAATGAATATGAATATCTCAAATAGCAGCACCACAACAAGTGCAACACCGTATGGTATGAACGCTATCCAACCATTACTTCTTATTCCCATACTGTCCAAGAACACGCCAAGCACGCAGTTCACAACTAGAATATACAACATAAGAAATCACTATTAGCCAATTAATCGTTCTACACTTTACAACTGAGAGGCGGTAGAGATGGACCCAATAGAACTTATGACTTTTTTAGGTCTCTCTTTTGTAATTACTGAAATTACGTAGACAATCGCAAAGATCTTCCGAAGTCAGCGTTAACATTAGAGGCAACGCCAACTTCTGTGTTAACGGTAATTTTACTGTAAACATCAGAGTCAGTGCCAACTTCAATAGCATTGTCAACTTCTTTAAATCAACTTCAACGTCAACTTAACACTCAAGTTCATTCTCAACCTTAACGTCAACATCAACTTACAAAGTCAACACTGACGGACGGATATTTCAACTTCAAGTCGAAAGATTTACATAGCATAAAGTTGATTACAACTTTAAGAGAAAATTCACTACAGACTTTAACTTACTAAACATGTTTTGGCAGTAAACTTTCTAACTTCTTCAGTAGCAAAAGTGAATTAAAATAAAATTTCAGCAACTTTTAATACGTTAGAAACAATGAACAATAAAGTTGCTAAAATCTTTGTGAACAATGAATACAATAACGCTGGTAAATAAATTAAATTCAAAGGTTTAATTAGCATGACTGCGTTATTTTTTGGTTTAAAGAGGGTTTATCCCAAGGATTCAAGGAATGTGGATTGCTTCTTTGATCTTACGTTGTTAGTCAGTAGTAGTCTGATTCGAAATCGGAAAAGAATTACTTGAACATAAAAGCCGGCAATCCAAAGAACCTTCTAAGTGTTTATCAAATTGAGAGGCCTCATCCGTTTTCAAATGCCCGGCCCCTGCGCACGCGCGATGAGTAGTCGAGAAATTTCGCCAACAAAATTTTCCCTTTCGTAAACCGTCCTTGTTATTTGAAACAGCTGCTGCCATACTGCAGAACAGTCGATGCTTTTCTGAACCGTCGATGCAATTATTTCCTGAGCGGAATCGCGATTTCCGCAGGATTGGCAATTCGTTTATGTTCCAAGCCCCAACTGATCCACTGCGCTCTCGGCCAACTTTAACTAAAATGGCGGACGAACTCACTGAGCTCGAGTATAACGTCTTAAACTCCGAAGCAGATATCCTTGTAAAATGTAAAAGATAAGGCTTCAAACTCCACGGAGATCAACCGGTTATTTATTGGAAAAAAACTACTTCGCACCAGGATGTGCGATGAAGACTCCTAGTAGCTTCTTAGTAGCTTTCGGCAATCGTGATAGCGACGTGATATACTCGTCGTATTTTTAAAAGCAACTGATCTTACACAAAGAGTATTGGATTAAAAAGGGTCATCCACGTAACTGCAAACTGATAACTACTTTACATAATTTCCAAGTCACACGGGTGCTGCTACATCGTGTTTGAAAGGGAACAGCATGTTTATCAGTCAACCCCAAAGAAAGAGTCTTTAAAAAATCTTACGGAATGGAATTTGTTTTTGCATATAAAGGCTGTAGAGCTTCTTATGTCGGCGAGCAAAATAACAAGCTCCACAGCCTTCACATAAAAATTTGTAAATCACGTTTGAGCGGATGGATTCCCATAGGGATAGGGTCCTTCACAGGAAACAAAAAGCCTATTTTTAGAGTAGAGAAAACTAACCTAATATCTAAGTTAATACAGAAACGTCTGATTAGTTTATGAATACGCTTTTGAGAGATAAAGAAAATTTACTTATATATACGGCAACTGCACTATATATTACGTGGCTAGAGAAAGAATTTATCTTATGTTCTCTTATTTAGTCGTCATTCTCATCACGGCTGCTCCCATTCTTATTGCTCAATTTTATCAAGTCTGATCGATCCAAGTCACATCACCAAATTTACAAATTAAAACTACTTAAATTCATCAATAAAGTTTCAATAAACTAAATTAAAGACAGAAACTCACTTGCAAGAATCAGAGCAGATTCTCCGACCAGTTTGTGAGACCAATTGAAAATACTTCGCCTTGTAAAAGGAAAAATATGAAGGTGTAAAGTTATTTATATAAAACTTTCAGATCATTTTCTTCAGGTTTATATAAAGAATTTTAATCGTTCTTATAATGATGCAGAGTATAATTTGGTAAACAAGTTGATTATTTAAAATGATAACCAAACGTCAAGGCTTTTCTTTTTTAATTTGATAGTTTACCGTTAGGTTAACAGAGCTTTTAAAAGGTTTTGAGTAATTTTAAAACATGTTTACTGACAAAAAACAACAATAATTATATTTCATACTTTTTAACATAAAAAAAAACTAAAATCCCGCCATCCCCACCAACCTAAGAGAGTTATAGCATGTCAATAACAAGCAAAAATTAAAGCTAATAATTTTATCGCAAGGACAGCCATGGTTACGGCTCAAACATAGTTTGATATTCCTTTGAAAGCTTTCAACAGGTTATTAAACATATTTATGGATACGAAAGAAGGGCAACATTTACCAACACTTAGGGTCTTAAAATAATTGAGGAGAAGGTGCTGCCTTTGTTCTAACATCTGCAAATGGTTAGACCTTCGTGTCTTCTCGGATAAGGACGTTAAACCGTAGGTCCAGTCTCTCGACAGTCTATCGGGGGACTTAAAAGAACCCACGCACTCATTGAAAAGGGTAGGGTAGTGATCCCGGTGTTGTGGTCTGTTTCTTCCACTGAGGGCACTTCTTATCGGCTGCCGAGTTGCGCTTTATATGTGAGCCACTCAAGCGAACTTTCCAAGACCCTCAACTGCCTGACCAACTGTATCTAATCTGTAACTAGTTGCACAGATGATTGAAGTTGATATGCCAAATGATATTTTCTTCAAAAATTTCTTTATTTTCTTTACATTTATATCCGAGATGATTATGCAACATTAATTTGTTAGCTCATTGAATATATTTCGACATGGAAAACTCGTCTTTAAAGTAAAAGCTATGAAACATTACACAAGAAAAGACAACACAATGGAAGAGAAAAAGATATAAGGAAAAAAAGTTACTTACTTTGGTGTTCCAGGGTGAGGTCTGAAGTAAGCCATTATCGGCTGAAGAACAGCTAAAGCAGTCACAACAACACCAATATAAGAGTGGATCCCACCGCCCTGCAATGGAATATGCAGACAACTATTGTTATTGTAATTTTTTTGTAACAATAAAATAATTACGATTTCCAAAGAGGAAAACAAAATGAAAACTGCCAAATGTTTGCTTTGTCTACTTGTTCTTAACTTTTAGGAGAAACTAAGCGTCATGTTTTCACTATGTCATTACTGATGCGGAAGATCAACCAATGTTACGCCTTTTGTAAAAACCATGGCCAGGAATTGATACCTATTACTTTTTTTGCCGCTAATACGTCGATTGACGGTAGCCGCTATGTCATCACGTCCCTAACACCATAAAGGAAACCAAGGCTATAAACACCAAATACCATGTCAAGCCCGTATTCACGTGATTTAGAGTAGACTAATGTTTAACCTTCGCCGTAATTAGAGTAGAATGCTGACGGTTCAAGCGGTAGCCGTTCATTGCTCTGAGAAGGCTAACCTTCGAAACGTTAGATTCTTAGTCTATAATACATACGGCGATGATTAAACATTTTCACCTCGAGTTGATTTAATCACGTGTTACTTTCTTTTCCACCAAAGCTTACTCAGCTTTCCATCCTTACGCGGTCGGTAAATGAGTACCAGCTCTGGCTGGGAGCTAACCAGCGATAGATTAGTGTCCCATCCAGGGGGAGTCAAAGACTCTCGTCTGCTTTACACTACGGAAACCGGACATAAGCGCCGGCCCAATGGGTCACTAGCCGGCTTAAAAGGATTTATCTTTAGCTTCAACTACTCGCCGACGCAAACTAATAAACAAATACCAACATCATAGTTGTGTTAAAGCTGTTTTTTAGGAAAACTTTCTAGAACGATTAGCAATTAAAGTTTCAAATACCTATATATTATCAGAACTTATTACATGCAATCTCACTCACCACGGACCAGTCTTTAACATGGACAAAAACCACAACAAATCCAGCAATTGTCGTAATTACAGTCAAAAACATCAAGTTTCGATGAACCTTTAAAACAAATCTGTTTTAACTGACGGGAATGAAGCAAAATAAGAGATAATACAATAACAATACAATACCAATACAATACCATAGTCTTCGTTGCAACAATGGTGATAATAACAGTCGTTGTTGATGGTACCTTCTTTATACTAAATACATTAACTATAAAATATTTAAGTTACGTTGAAAGAGAGCATTACTCCTTACAACTACCGTAATGAATGTTAGAGGCCAGGTATGGACAGTTGTTTCGGTCTTATTGGGCCTCTTTATTTATACAGCAAAGCTGGCAAAACGGCTTGATTTACCACACAAGATAATTAAGAACATTATTATATGGCTAGATAGTTTCCTGCAATCTGATTGGCTGCTGGAGGGGCGCGATTTCCCCGTAATGACCGGTAATTATGAGATTTTTTTTTTGATTTTTTTTAGATTTTTGCCTGTTTTTTGTGACCAATCAGACCAATCGTGTAACCAATCAGAACACAGAATTCGCTTTTTCTTGCCCGCTCAGCGAGCCTGCCATATAATAAAAGATGTTACAGCACAATAAGACTAAGACGATGCAATACTATATTATACCATCCAATCTGTGTTTTTTCAACATCAATTTACAAACTATACAGAGCTAAAGATTTTTAACGTTTTAGCCAGAAGACTACCGAGGACTCTGGTTTGATTCATAACATCGGCATGATTACCTTACTGTTATTAAATAGAGCTCAAGATTAGGAAACAAAATGCGAAAAAATTGAAATTCCTGCTGTCTGAAATTTGAAATAAATCTAATACTGATTAATCTAGAAAACACAAGAATATACCTGAAACCATGTTTTTTTCCCACAAAGGTCTGACTCCCAAACCTGCTTCATATACCGTGCCATGAACATTCCAATAGATGCAAATCCAAGCCAGGAAATAGACATTAATATTCCTGTTGGTTGATTGTATGATCTTAACTTAATGAAAATAAAGCTAAAGCTAAATCATTTTACGAGCCTAGTGGCTCATCGGAGCCGGCGCTTATCTCCGGTTCTGTAGTGTTAAGCGGATGAAAATCCTTGACTCCCCCTGGACGGGACACTAATCCATTGAAGGTTATCATTTACCGACCTCGTAAGGATGGAAAGCTGAGTAAGTTTTGGTGGAAAAGAAGGTCACACATCAAATGTTCGAATTTCGACAGAGCCGGGGATCGAACCTGGGACCTTGTGGTTGGAAGGCATAGATCTTACCAACTACGCCAACCACGCCGCCGTCAATAAAAAATAAACACAAAAGCAAATGTTTACATATAATTTAACGATCATGAGATAAATAACAAATACAAATTTATGCGGAGACTTAGAACTCAAAAAAAATCTGAGCTCAAGAACTCATATGGCAAGCAAAACCTCTATACTGGGTAATAAATGTAATTTATCAAATGATCGTTCTATTCCAGTTTATGGATTTTACTAAAGACTTTATTTACAAAATGTGACTGAGCGATGCAGTTAAACCTACGATCAATGCGTTCACGACACATTCATTGTCATTCTAGTTACTGTGTAATACAACTACAGTCCGTTTATCAAAACCCAGTATAGTGACCTTGCTCGTCATATGAGTTCCCGTGCGGCTCAGTGGTAGAGCGTCCGACTAGTGTACGGAAGGTCATGGGTTCGGTTCCCATCTGGAGATCAGATTTTTTCTGAGTTCTTTGTCTCCGCGTAAGTTTATATATGTTATTTAACAAATGAGTACGTACAGAAATAAATAAATAGATTTATAACATAGAGGGCAAAATTACTCGGTGCTGACTGGTTCACGAGGGAGAACTTTTTTCTTTAATTGAGGGCAAAATTATTTGGCGCTGATTGGTCGCTGGTTTGCGAAATATGTTGTTTTGGCAAGAATGGCATTGCGGTTTCCTGAAGTTCATAAAAACAGAATTATAGTTTTAATGTTTTGTAGTGAAAACGAAAATGCTAGAAAAAGTGCAAGTTATTGGATAAACGTGTTTCAGAAGTGGGCAACAGCAAGGAAAGTCGAACAACGCCTTGAAGAGTACGAGCACCAAACTCTCGACAAAACAAGAATTTTGCCCTCGATGTCATAAACGTGTAATCGCATGGTTCCTCGTAAAATTAAAGATTAATTTCACTTGTATTTTCAATTTTTTCCAAATTACCCTCGTCGCTCTGTGACTTGGGCAATTTTGGAAATAATTAAAAACAGTCGTGAAATTAATCCTTAATTTTACTTGACCCCGTGCGATTACCTATACAAACAAAAAAACAGGAATAAACGAAGGGACAAATTATTGGGAAAGTGAATTGGTAATAAGCAAGGGAGTAGGTGACTGACTGAGTTAATTACTAAATGATAAGAGTGAATGAATAAATATTGAGATAGCGAGTGAGTAAGGGAGTGATTCAACAAATGAGTAAATCAAGGAACTACTGATTGAGTAAGGGAATGAATTAATGAGTGGATGAATGCTGGTTACTGAATAAATTGTTAACGAGCGAGTTAGTGAGTGATGATGAGGGAGGGAGTAAATGAATGGATGTACTATTGAGCAAGCTAAGTGAGTGAACAATTGAATGAGTTAGTGAGGTATTGAAGAGTATAACTAGAAGAGTGAGTAAGTCAAAGAGAAGGGGCCGCGGAGCAGAAGGGGGGGGGCAACGGGGGCGATTAACCCCCTTCCACGTTTTTCTCTGACTTTAACTAGTTTTAGTTCCCATTAAGCATGTCCGCACTCCACCTCAAAAGTTTGTCCCCCCCCACCCCTCCCCCTACTCTTAAAATCGCTCCGCGGCCCTTGAAGAGTGAGTGAAGTGAATGAATGTATAATTGAGCAAGTGAGTGAAAAACTGAGTGAGTTATAGTGAGGTATTAAAGAGTATAACTGGAGAGTAAGTCAGTAAGTGAAAGAGTGACTGAAGTGTAAATGAATGAGTGAGTAAGTTGTAATTAGTAAAGGAGTTATGGAAGTAAATGAACAAAAAACTGAAAGAGTAAGTGAGTGAGTGAATGTGTGAAAAAGTGAGCGCGAGCAAAGAGCAGTTAGTGGATGAACGAGTTAGTGAATGAAAGAACGAATGAATAGCTGAGTGAATGGAAATGATTGAATCAGTGAATGAACGAGTGAATAAGGCGTAAATCATTGATGAATTAGTGAACAATAAGAGGTTTAGTAAATAAGTAAGTGTTTGAGTAAAAAAATGAGTAAAAGAATGATGTGAATGAGTAAATTGGGAAATAATCGGCTGATTAAAACCTTAATGATTTATCAAATGTATCAGGACTACATAACGCAATAGAGACAAACCATGAGACAGTAGTAAAATATCTGACGACGCTTCCAACATATTCACTTTCGTTAGACAAACGGGTTTTGTTGTGAACTTTCTCATGGTGTGTTTTGCCAATAGTCCATTACCTAGTATAGGGGAATAAAACCAATCTGTCAAGCAGTAAATACCTCATTATAGTTAGTTTTTTAAGAAACAAGCAACTACTTTGTTGGGCTTATTATATGCTAAAGATAACTCAAAAAAAGAAAAATACGACAAAAAAAACACGATGTTATGCCTAAGAGACAAAGGTATTAACAATAGCATTATGATAAGGATAGGCTTTAGAATAAAGGTTTTATACCAATTTTTCTTAACAAGAATCTCCCCGTTTTTCCCTTTAGGTCAAAAACATTAAAACGAAGCGAAGTATTTATTTTTTTTTTCATTCAAATAACTAATATGTTGTGTTGGCACTTGTTTTGAAGCCTTTATTAATTTTAACATCAGATACTTTTTCGAATACCGAAGGTCATGTTTAGGATGATAACTAGACGCATGCGCATAACTGCGTGAACTCGGGCTCTTCTTTCAACGTTGACATTGATCTAATGTTAGCTTAGTTTCATCTACGCATGCTTACACCCAGGTAGTACCGAGGGTGATCTGGGCGGACTCATCAGCCCTGGGACGGGACTGGTTTCTGGCAGAACGTGGAAAAAAAAATAATAATAAGAAAGCTCAATTTATAACTCGAGCGTTTTCTTCGAAAAGCCCGAGTAATAAAGTAGCAAAGGTTTCGAGTCAACACAATGTACAGTCATTCTTACTTGATATTGGTCCACGGGCGAAGATCAGATGTACCTTGCAATTGCTCAGATCTCGGATTCCTGGGGAAGTAAGCTTCACCGCAAACCTTGAAAAAAATGAGAAAGCTGAGCATCATTTGATTCTTTTTATAACACTTGTTAGATCAATGATGAAAGTTATAGTTTGATAAATTTGTAAGTTTTACACCGTAGAAGAAAGAAAAAAAGCTGAAGTTTCGGACTGTAGTCCTTCGTCGGAGTGAAGTGTGTGGGAGAAAAACAGAGAGGTGGTTATATAGTGATGTAAGGACAGATTGCCCAATGAGATAGGTAGATAGAAAGACAAAAGGAAATAAAGGCATAGAAATATGTGAGAAAGAAAAGTTATAGGGATGAATGTTGTGGCGGTTGTGTTAACGAAAATGATGAAAGTAATGATGATTATAAGTCCTGGTGATGATGATTGTTGAGACTATAACAATGATGCTAATCATGTAGAAATGTTCATATTGATGATAATGATAGCGATTATAACGATAATCCTGGTAAAGATTACGATGATGATAGTGAATATGATTATGACATTTATGGTGGTGATTATGATAGTGAAGATTACAGTGATATTGTTTGTGATGATGATGATGAACCTGATGTTAAATATAGTGGTGACGATTATGATTGTAGTAACGATAATAGCGATATTGATGGTAATGATGATGATAATGATTATGACGATGGTAAGGATGGCTGTAATGATGATGATAACGATAGCGATAATGATAGTGAAGGTGATTTTATGATGACAGTGTTTTTAACGATGGTACTGATAGTGATAATGATGATAATGATAATGATATTATTAGTGATGATGATGATGATAATAGCATTGTTGATTATAAGGAAGTTGATCATGATAATGACAATGATTTTAACAGTGATGTTAAACTATAGTTAGGATGATTATGATGGAGGTAATGATGATAGCGATGGTGATAATAATGGTTAAATGACGAATGGAAGTTATATTGATGATGATGAGTGAGTTAGTGGTGATTTTTATACTGATAATGATGAAGACTGTAAATTTTACGATGAAAAAGTAAATTGAACCGTTTTTGATAAATTGTTTTACTTGCAAATAACAATGCTGTTCTGGTATATTCCGCTGATTGCTCTCAACCCTTCAGGACCCTACAAGGGAGAAGTAAAAAAATTGACAAAAACACTGTATTTTTATGCTTACTAATGAACGGTAAAACACGAGATCATGGTAACTTATTTTTAAGTATAAATCTAACATTCTTTTATATCATGTCGTTGATAATAATGATACTCGTTGTGGGAAATAATAATAGCATCGATAATAATAATTAAGGTAGTGATATAATGATTATATCATTATATCAAATATATTATGACGGTCCATCCTGACATCGGATCTTGTAAATCTTGTGGACTGATAGCAGTGATAAACTAATAAGGATCAATAAATTTTTAAAACTTAGATAATGCCTTGTTTTTGCATCCTGATTGGTTGACTCAATCTCGGTTATATTCGGTATGACTATCAATGGAACCGATGCCAAATAAGAAATTTGCGCGGGAAGCTCGTTTTCCCTAAAACTTTTATTTTCCCAAGCTTTCAAAATTTAAAATAATTGTTAATCCTTTCAAGCTATTTGAACGAAACAACAAGTATTGTTTTGAAAAGTTACTTAGGAGCAAAGCATTTTGGGACCAAACACTGAAATGAAAATAAACGAGTTAGTTCTTGTGGCCCAGATATAAAGTTCTGAGCTCAAACTCCGACCAAAACATAATGAGCTAACCTATGGCAAGATTAATTATTCCTCTTGTTCGAATTAACTCAGCTTTATTATATATCAAGTGTCAAAGTTCATTTGTTCTAGTATCTTATTTGCTAAAAGAGGATCACGCGAAAGTAGGGAAATTCCACTGTTGCCCGCCAAAAGGTCTTTGAGGGCATTAATAGCATTGATGCCCCGGGCGACAATAACCGGAAGTCATACATACGTCACTTGAGAATACGACTTTTCCAATGTTTTTTTCAATTTTGCCTATTGAATTTCCAAAAACAATGGAGGAATAGGAAAACATTACCTCTAGATTTTTCCAAGTTGTTAAATAATAAAATCAGTATTTTGACTCCACTCCCAATCGGACACTTGTTAACTAACTCAATCACATCACAACTGTGTAGATACTTGGGCATGTAGGCCAGCAAACGCCGCAAGCCGGTTTCTTTTATTTTCCCTTTTTGGTGCATTTTAGCTTTGTTTCACATAACGATATGTTTACACGTATATAGTTCTGATTTACTGAACGAACTAATTATGTTAAAGTGATACTGGTCACCTGCCGGATACGAAAACCCAAAACCCTATGGGAATGAGGGAACCAAACCCTATGCAGGTGCCAAACCCCTATGGAGGTTAAGGGGAACTGTAAACAAATTAAATAGGCAAAGAGTGCTAAACCTAGACTGTAAACAAATTAAATAGGCAAAGAGTGCTAAACCTAGACTGATTCAAATTCCTAACGGTTCCTAACGGTTCACTACTTATACCGCTAATTACCCATCATCCCAGACTAATGATCAGTCCCAGTCCTCTGTTCCGTGTCTGTTCCGTGCCGGCAAAATATCTATTTCTGCCAATTTCGCAGGCTACAATCTGTCAGAAATATCATTTTTTCTTGTTCACTTATTTACTGATCCCTCGGGAAAGCAGTATGTTTTGTGATCCCTCAAGCCTCGGGAAACATCATCAGTCTCAGGATCACAAAGCATACTGTTTCCCTCGGATCCAGTAAATAAGTGTTAATTACTAATTACTACATGCTACTAGTTTTGGTAAGCCTACAATAACATAGTATCTTAAGGGGGTGATTTATACCAAGAAAATTGAAGGGTTATGAATGAAATTTATAAATATATTCTGAAACTGGTCCTTTTAAAATTATCGTTTAAACAGTAAAATATTGATATTAGTATTGCTTATTACCAAACTTTGCTGACCTGGTACAAGTACACTTACTGGTTTAGTTTTTATGGGCCGGTTATAGCCTTTCATGGTGTAGTGGTCGATATTCAAAAGAGCTCCCGACTTTTCCTTGACACAAATTATTGCTTCAGTGCCATCCTGCAAATAGAAGGCATGAGTGTACGTCAACAGGCATCTTAAATATTCCTGGAGCTCAGTCTTTACACACTATTATTTTGCTGAAATACGAAAACTTTTAAACGTACTTTTAACAGAAAGCTAAAGCTAAATCCGTTTCCGAGCCTAGTGGCGCATTGGAGCCGGCGCTTATTTGCGGTTTCCGTAGTGTTAAGCGGATGAGAGTCATTGATTCCCCCTGGACGGGACCCTAATCCGTCGCAGGTTAGCTCCCAGCCAAAGCTGGTACTAATTTACCGACCGCGTAAGGATGGAAAGCTGAGTTAGCTTTGGCGAAAAAGAAGGTCACGCAAATGTTCAAATTTCGGCAGAGCCGAGGAATCGAACCTGGGACCTTGTGGTTGGAAGGCAGAGATCTTACCAACTGCGCCAACCACGCCACCGTCGCTTTTAACAGAAAACATACACATTTTTGTTGTTACTATTCTAAATAAGATGAGCAAATACTTTATTTAATGTCTTTACACGCAGGGAGTGGTTGCCCAATCTCCCGAGCCAGAGGCTAATGTTTAAGCGGTCGACGGCACAGATTTTGGCGTGAAAGTCGATTCAATTGAGGGAGGAAAACCGGAGATCCCGGACAAAAACCCTCGGAGTCAGATTGAGATCGACAAATCTCATCCCACGTGCGAATCCCAGGATTCGAACTCGGGTCCGTAGTAGTGGGAGGCGTGAGTGATAACTACTAGGCAAACCTGATTACTTTTGTAGCAAGCTATATTTCCTAGATCGAGGTCAAGCACTGAGAATGGTAACCTTGTATGTAAAAACATAGATTTAATATTGTGATTGAATTTGTATCGAGGTTATTTAGCAACAAAATTGTGTCGGCCTCCGTTGTTGTGTACAAAATTTAAGCAATTGAAAAATGGAAACATGAAAAAATCAGGCTCCAACGGGATTCGAATCCTTGACCTTTGCGATGAAAAATATGCAAAATCCAAGGCGAAAAAGAAGAACTCCGTTACTTTTCATTTCATATTTCTGTTATTTATAGCAAACCAAGAATATTAATAATTAGATACCCATTTTATACCTTAAATTACAAACAATATGCAGCTTAACCAATCAGTACTTTGGAAATACATTGATATTCCCACACAAGTCTAGTTTTGTAGTTTTGGACACACAGGCTTAGGGCGTAATTTGAGGGCAAATAATATCACTATTGTTTTAATAACGCTCTTTTTCTGCTGCTGTGTGCATTAGAAACTGCTTATTTCAACAAATCTGTAAAAGATCAAGTGTTCTCAGTCCTCATCAATTTGTTTAGGAGTTTACGCCCAATCTTAAGATTAGTTTTACCACCAAAACAATTTTTTTTTGTTTTTTTACTGTTCTACTCACCATTTTACCCTTATCATTGAATCCTACGGACACCCAAGGGTCCTTTCCGGTGACTACAAACTCGACACTATCGCCTACAGGTTTGTATTTCATCAAGTATCTGCAGTTGATGCTACTAGTGCAAGATGCAGGCTCAGACCAGCATCCCATTTCTTTCCCGCAATCTTCTTTAGTTACCTATCAGATAAAGATATTTCAAACGAGGATCCCCGCGGTTATGTACGTCCTTTAAGCAATGACAGAAGAGAAGGCTAAACAAATCAAGTTTCAACGGGATTTAAACCCGCAACTTCTGCGATACTGGTGCAGTGCTCTTACTAGCTCGTTTATGAAGTCAAAAGCTGTTGGGAGCAGCTCAATGTTACTTGGTACATCAATGCCAATTAAGGGTTTATAATGATTGATTGAAGATCAATCATTATAAACGTTAAAGCCGTTTTGTTGTTTGGGGCAGAAACGTGGAGAATGACAGAAAGTGCAGTGAAGAAACTACAGACTTACATAAATTTTTGTTTACGCAGGATTCTTAAACTACACTAGACCGACAAGGTCACCAAGAAGAGCTATGGAAAAGAACCAATGAACCGCCTATCAAGAAACAAGTAAGGAAGCGGAAGTGGACATGGATAGGCCATACACTGAGAAGGCCGGCAAGCAGTATAACCAGACAAGCGCTGCGTGGGAACCCGCAAGGTAAAAGGAAGAGAGGTCGCCCTAGAAACACCTGGAGAAGAGACACCGAGAAAGAGATGAATGCACTTGGATATAAGTGGAGGGACCGAGAAGAATTAGCAAAGCACAGAGGACGATGGAGAGCATTTGTCAATGGCCCATGCTCCAATCTTGGAGCAACAGGCGTAAGAAGAAGAATGATTATTGTGACTTTTGGGGCTGGGTGGATAGATTAAGAGAGTCGAAAGTGATGTAAACACAAGTCGTTTTCTTAATATTTAGGTTTTTTAAAAGATAATTAAGGTAACTGTCTGACGTTTAAAAAAAAAAGTTATCCCATTTTCATTTTCCTTTGCTCATTAATCTTTTTCCGCAAGGATGTTCCAACAAGCTGCTTTATCTATTATACTAATAACGCATAATAAAACTAACAATCATAGGCAAACGCTATCCTTCTTATTGTTACTAACATTTTTATTATTATGTCCATTCCTTGTAGACTCAGGCTAAAGGATGTTAGGCCTGGTATACAGTCCTTGGGAGCGGGTAAC